>OMLM01020655.1:8556-26289 GCA_900302695.1 Helostoma temminkii | reverse complement strand
TCCATTATTAATTTTAAGTTATGAAGAACATTTCCTCAAAGTGCACCTAAAGCAGCAGCCTTTGTGACTGATTATGCTTCACACGTGTTGCGTGATAGATGACAGGGGACCTCAGAACCGTGAAAACCAATCACCTCAGAGAAAAGTTTAAGGCTTTTTATAAGTAAAATGAGGGATGGTTAAAATTCATTATTACTCAGCCCACCCCACTATGGTCAGCAGTTTTCATATACACGTTACATGATCCTAGGAAGGAGAGATTGGGGCAGTTGATAAATCTTTAAAGTGATAATGAAAAACACATTTCCTTAGCGCTGACTCTTCTTCTGTATGATTAGGCATCTCTTAGCAAGTCTATGCTGTCCAACTGCTTTCACACTAATCGCTCACCTCACTCTGAACTAGAGCAAGGAAAGTTGTGAAAAAGAACCAGTAACGTCTCTTACAGTACAATGTAACCCCCAATCTCAAGTACCACTTAACTGCTGTCTAGATAAGAGGCTAGAATCATCAGCTGCAAATTACAGCTCCCCAACTTTAATTAAATCTTATTCTTTTTATTTTTAATGTGAAGTAAAAGAAAAAAAATAAAGTGCAGTTAGGAGCTGGTGCAGCAGAGAAAAGTTCCTGCAGCAAATTGTACTAGAAATTACTACCTGACCCTAAAGAATTATACACACTCTTCATGGTTAAAATATGAATCATGAAACATAAAGAGCCAAAAATGCATTCTTTGTGCCATTTCATGTTTTTTAACTACAACATTTGAACACTTAAACATGGAGTGATTAATAAGCGGGTGGCACCCGTTCCATCAGGATTAAAACCTGCAGCCCTGTGGTTGTCTGGTGCTCTGCTTCTGTTACAGCTTGTTGAAAATAAAAGTGTTTACACAGTTAGTGTGTCTTCACAGCTACACTTTCTCATGTTTCAGACTTTCCTCAAGTTGTTTTTTCAGGCTTGGAAGCAGCCTAAATAGACACCATATGGCTACCAGTATGCTACCGTTTAACCTGTTTCTGAACAGCTGTTTATCCGTTTTTCAAATGCTGTACGCCGAGTTGTTTGTCTCCATGTTCCAAGATTCTGAGTATGATGAAGCTCTGTCACACATTAGGTTTTGTTTTCCTCAAAACCTTAATGTGGTGTGTCATAACTGCTGATTTCTGTGTTTTCCAATAAAAATTCACTTATACATTTTGTTCAGGGGTGAAGATTCCTTTTGTCTGTGACACATTAAACCACTGGCTATCAGACAGTGTTGGGCCATTAGTGTGTTGCTGTCACCCTGGTTATAACTATGTGTTCTGGACTGTAGGCCCTTAAATATTTTAAAGAATACTTTTCTTTGACAGTACCACAGTCACCTTCTTAACAAAAGGTACAGCGTTAGCTGGTCTGCCATATACCACTTAAATACAACTAAACTGCAATCATGAATACATTTTTGTAGAGAACATAATTGTAACCAGATTACAATTAACAATTTATTTTACACATCCTATATTTTCTTATACATTCTTATAAATTTCTGATCATTAGCTAGTATCCTGTTTTTAATTAGCAGGCCTTTCCAGTAAATCTCATTCAGCAAATCTATCATCATATACTTATGGACATTTGACATAAAGTGATTCAAATTCAGTAGTTTTTCTCTGATCAAAATCATTTACTTAGTCTTATGTATTTCAGATGGATACTGATGTCTGTTTATGATGTATATGGGCTACATGTAGCAATATATGAGTTCTCCACTGAAACCTTTCGTAATAATTAATAACTAAATACCAAATTGTTTTAGGTAATTTTCAAAAGAAAAAAAGAAAGAATTTTCAAAGAATTATAGATAAAAGAAATTATCTACAAAACAAAATATTGGCTGTGACAGTCGCAGCACTTGGTTGAGTTTAGGGAAAGATTGTGGTTGCAATGGAACAACCCTAAAAAGGTAATCACAATTGCAATTTAGTTGCATGGTGATTTGTAGGTGACAGATTTGGCCATGCACAGATACTTGAGGTTTAAGGATATGAGCTATAACAACAGACAATTACAAATGGGAATCCTACAAAAACACAAGCAGGATGCTACACAGTTATTTCTTGCTATAGTTTTGTTTACCTACTTTTCTTAAGAGCCATCACTAAACATGAACTGGGCAAGACTAAACTTTGAAGCAATAACACGTTAGACTTTTCACTTTTACCAATATAAATTCTTAGGTTGTCTCATATTTAGTCTTTAATGGAACATAGACACATATTGTATCAATGTGCTGATGACACCTCTTTAGTTTCTCAGAGATTTGCAAAGCAGTTAAAGAACCTTTGCTCTTTCTACTACAACTGTTTACCAATTTGTCAGCCTTTTCACTATCCATTTCTCTAGCCTATTTTTTCTTTTTTACTATCCTTAATCTTTTATTTCCCTCTTCTTCTCAGCATGTATCTATTTTCCCTGCAGTGGGGGAGAGACAGAATCAGGTGATGTATTGTGTATTTTCTCCTGGTGCCATTCCACACATCAATCGACTAACATAATTGACTCTCTCAAACACGCATGGTTGAAACACACGTACATCACATGAAAGCATCATACCGTTCAATACTCAGTGTCTTCAGATAAAAGAAAAAGCAAAAGGAAGGAAAGAGAGCAAAGATGGAGAGAGAAAGGGGGGAAACAGAGGAGAATCGTAGATGTTTAGCATGGAGGTGCCATTCCAAATCTCTATGTGCAAATATATCACCTCTTCATGTGTTTTTTATCTTTCACTCTATGAGTTATTTAAAACTATGCATGGCTGCAGTGTGATTAAAGGAAATGTCAGATATGTCAGTTATGTGGCTATATGTAAAGGTTTAGAAAGAAGATATAGTGATAACCATATATTCACTGGAGAGATGCTGTGATACTGTGTAGTACGTAGCCCCATCTAGAGATCCTGCACACCTTGTTGAGTTGGAAAATATTCTAACCCTTAATTGGGAACCTCTGTGGCACCAAATGTGTCATCAATTGGGAGCGCTAAAAGGGCCAGGTGTTCAAATTATAATGCTTTACTACGATGTCTGAAACTGGTGATTTGGGTCAAAATCAAAAAATATGCTTCAAAACCATGTTAGGTGGCTATTAACACGATTATTACGCCCAGTGTTTCATAATTCTGTTACAGTTTCCCCCTCTGACCAGCTGAGGCAGTGTCCCCGGAAGACTGTATTTTGGTTTCCTTTGCTTTGTCTTGTCACTCGCTTCGGGGGCATGTCTCAGCTGACCAGAGTGGTTTCAGGTGTGTGTTTTTAGCAGCTGTTTTATGTTAGTCATTATTCGTGTTTGTATTTAAGTTAGTCACTTTGTGTTTCTTATTGCTAGTGTGTCATATGTCAGCATCTTTTCTCATCTGTTCCTGTTTCTCACCCTTTTCCCGACCTCTAGCTTGTATCATCACGGTTCGAAGTAAGTGTTTAGGATAGTCAGCTTGTTTGTTTCTGTTTTCTAGTTCGTATTGTTAGCTCCAGCAGTTTGCTGTGATTTTTTTTTTTTTTGTTTCCTAGTTAGTTCGTTCCAGTGTTTAGCTGAGGTTTTCTTTATTTTAGCTATTTACCAGTTAGTCGGTCAGTCCCGGCTGTATGCTGTGGTTTTCTTTTGTTTGTTTAGACAGTCAGATAGTTCCAGCCTTGAGCTGCAATTATTGGTTTTGGTTTTTGCTAGATTGCAGGAATTTCAGTCTGGGAAATGGGATCTTAATAGAGAATGTAGAAAGCAAGGTATTCAACAGGGGAAACAAAGGTTAAACAGAAAGTCAGGAGGAACACAACACAAACATAACTAGATGAAACTAACAAGCCAACATGAAAAACAATAAACTCTAAGATAAAATCAGGGTTAAACATGAGAGAGGGAACACAGCCAAGGAGGCATGGAAATTAATCAGGGAACAATAAATGGAACATTAAACACTAATCAAACATAAAGCAAGCCATCAATACTTTATGCGATGGGGCTTGATTGTCTAATTGGCTGCAGCTTGACATGGGTGGGACTTCAGTGGGTGAGTCTGTGCATGTGTGACAGAGGAGATGGAGCAAGGCAATAGGGGCTCGATCAGTTGAATATGACTGAAAAAGAAGACAAAAGTAGGAGGGAACTATGAAAGAAAGCTCCCTCAAAACTCTTAAATCACACTTCGATCTGAGTTGGGTGGGTGGAGGATGTCTGGGGGTGAGCAGATAGTTCATGAAAAGAAGCCATAGGAAGAAATGTCCCTCTGGTGGACAGCACCTGGTCGAACCATGAGTGGGTGGTCTGAGAACATGAGTCTAAACCCCTCTGCATGCCCAGCAGGAGGCTAGGGAGCTGGGACATATATCTCTTTGCACCTTCAACATAAACGTTCTTGAATATCACACTCATCTCTACCTTAAAAAATTCCAGCTGCCTCTACTTAATCATTAAGCAAACAATGACACTGGGCAACTTTGCAAAATGCTAGATTTAACGCATGTCATATCATGATATGACAGCTCAAAGGGAACAGATGATGGTTACATTAAGATTTAGGCGGCTTCAACGTTTTAAGTTTCAAGGCTCAGTGTTGAGCTTTTATGCTTTCACGCTGGCACAAATCTTCTAATCAGTTCATCCACAAGTCTGGACAGACATGCATGTAAACAAGAGCTTGACTTGACTTGGAGCAGTGTTTTGTTGTGCTGTGTCTACACAGAGGGCCACACTTTTCAGTAGTCTGTGTGACACGTGTCTAATAGAACATGTACTGTTCTAATATAATCAATCAAGCTGGATAGACAGGGCACATACAAGCTTGCATTTTAGTGACTATGACTGCAAGCACATGTTTACACTTATAGTCCCACTATAATTCCCTTTCGGGCTCTGAGCATAGAATGCTGGTGATTGATACATGATATACAACCCAGTTATAGAAAGGCAACGTGTTCTCCAATGGGACCGGCTCCAGCATCCCCACAACCCTTCACAGAAAATGGAATTATGATACCAGATGGATGGATTTATGTGCTGTACTGCACCTGAACATTTCCTGTGTAAGCACAGGTGGAACAGGGGAGCTGCTGCTGCAGTTAACATACTGCTCAAGATACACTGTAGAAATAGGATAATTGTTTTGTATTTTACCAACATGCAAAAACACAGCTGTGCACCCACAGAGGCTGTGAGTAAGCTTCAGCTTAGCTCCTGGAGGTCGCTTCACAATAAACTTTAACTATGGAACCCTTATGGGAGGACAGTCTCCTGTTGTCTGATCAAGGAACACATTAGCCCCTTCCACTCTGCCGCTTGAAGGTAGCTTCAGCAAACCAATACGCTGCCTTGCCATGCTGCATAAAAGGAGCAGCTGTCATACATTGTTCAGTATGTTGGTGATACTGTTACATGAGCCTTCAGAAAAACTTGATGAGACATGATGCTATGCTGAAGAGTGGAGACTCGCAAAGCACAGCTAGGATGTGCAAGAGCTTGGAGTGTATTATTATGGTTAACTACTCCCCAGCTTTACTTCCACTCTAACTTTTCCATCAATTCCTTCCTACTGCAGATCTGCATGTCGTAGCGAACTGAATAGCACTTCTCCTCATCATCCTCATTCTGCTGCAGGAAGCTGTGATCATAATCCTTTATGCTCATGTTTTACTCAATGGGCATTAACTGTGTTCAACTGTGTGCAAAACTAGTTTAAGCACATTATAGGGGGGCACCTTTCCACCAATAAGGCAGCCCAGCTGTTCAAAAAGGTCTAGTAACTTTGCTGAATTTTATTCAATACCAAAAACTATGAACACCGTAATTACAGTGTCAGTCTTCTGATTTTTGTATGCACTCTTTGACTTTGCCCTGAGTTTTGTTTATTTTTGTCATTTTGCATAATAAACTAGTACATGGTCAGTACTGACTGTTTTATGTAGAGTTCCTCAACATTAACTCAATGTCAAAAAAAGATGACATTAAAGCATCTAGATGAATCAGTCACTCTTGGTTAGCGTGAAATCACATAATGTCAGTTCAGAATGTCAATTACACGAACATGATCTACCATAATCTAATAGGTATAACAGACTTATATTATCATACATAGTTATACATCGCTAGAGGAGAAATCATCTGAAGTAAAGCATGGCCTCTACACTGTTCTAGAGGTTTTTTTTAATGTAGCACATTTCTTCACCTAAATGTTTTCATTTTTAATTCAGCTTTCAACTATTAGACATGAACCTGAATATAAAATCTGATAAGGGAATCATGGCTTCCTGTCCTTAACAATGGTCACCCGTGACTCTTCAAAAAATATGTTTCTATGGAACGAAACTGTGGCCAGAGAATGGCCATGTCAGCCAAGAACAAATGAAATAAACCAACTATGCCAAAGTCTGGCCCACATTTGAAATGGGATGTGTGGGCCATGTTTGTTATTTTACATGTGGACTGCTTCAGGTGGTCCACACCTGAATTCATTTAAAAAATACTGTATGTTGTATCAGGATATAATCCAGACACTGATTATGTTCCCTTCAAATAACAAATCATAGCTGCAGTTGAGTGGCACAGAAATGTAATCAGTAAAAAACAGAGTTGCACTGGTTAGTTATTCCATTTGTTAGTCCCAGTAACATATGTGAGTTCATGTCTATTAAGAAATGTGTGTCAGTTTTCTGAATTATTTTATCACACTGCTGTGAGAGAGCAATAGGAAGACAGAAGTTGTACACACAGCTGTATGGCAATCTTATAGCTTATAGGTTTTCCACTCTGTTGCACTGGGGAAGCATCCAAGGAGCCACTGTAGCGCGTAATTACTGAGCGAGAGACAAAAATGCATCAGCTTGTAGAAGATCAGAAACGAGGCTGCCCCAACCACCTGCTGAAATTCTATTGACGTCACCTCTGCTGCTCTTCACACTGCTACATTTACTGTAGGTACTTTGTGTACTTTCAGAATACACTGTATGAATTGACGTAAAAATCTGTAAGCATCCAGTTAAATGGGCCTATCCTTTGTGTTGCAAACAATACAATAAACTGCACCTTGTTATTATAATTAATAAGCAAGTGGGCAGACATTCTCTATTAATAAAATGTAGCTGCCTCAGATATTGGGCTGCAGAAAGAGGCTGAGTTTCCATCTTGACTTAAATTAATTGTTAGCAATCACAACGTTCTAATTTTAAATAATCTGTTGTTTACTGTTTGTTATGACACCCAATTTGCTGACTGATTGAGACCATTAATTTCTTATAGGAAAATTATAAGCATCACCAACACTGCATCCTCTGTCTGATGTAGCATGTAGACACACTTTGTGAACTGAGACTGTTGAAATTTAAATTTTCACTTTTAATTTTCAGTTTTAAAGTATTGAATACACAGTACAATATTTTCTTAAAATAAGTCAGATATGCTTCAGCGTGTTCCACTGTGTTCACTAGCTCGTTGCTAACTTCAGTATCTGCTGCAGAGCACACTGGGTGTCTTAGGATGTATATTACTAAATACAGCTTGCTGCTCCAAAGGAAACATTGCTGATGATTGCATTTGCATGTTAACAAATTCAAAAATCAATAGAATGAGGACAACTTGAAGCTGACAAGTGTTTTAAATAATACTAATAATAGTAACAGATAGAAATAGCATGGACAAAAAATGGTGGTGCTTTCACCCCTACAGCACTTAGTCAGTTTAAATCAAACGCTTCCTCACTTGCCTTCATGATACTGGTGTAAACACAGTAATCACACCAAAACAACGGCACCAAGACCACCAAAAAAGGCGGTCTTGATCCGAATAGTTTAGCAAACTCTAGTGCTATTCGTCTGGTGAGAAAACATACCGAACCAAAACATGAACAAAAGTTATGGACCACGTGATTTGAAGGCATCGGATTAAGTGTTGTACACCCAAAACAGCTGCAGGATGATTCGTGGACAAATCATGGAGTGGTGAGGATGTGCAGTGCCTCATAGATATTTGGTCGTGTGGCTGTGCAAATGATGTAAAGTAATAAACACTGTACATTGTGAATCAGCAGCAAGAGTAGTAGTCCATAACACAGGATGTTTTTCCTGTATTTACATTTTAGTTCCCATGGCAGATCAATAAGCAGAGAGGATGTTTTCATTTGACACATTTTGGTGCACATGGATTGAAAAGAAACTGGGGAAACGATACAAGTATACAGACTAATCAAGTGATTCATACCAGAGCAAATGTGCTAAGGTGTGAAGTGTCACATCTAATTAATACCATGTCATTTGAATGGAGAAGTATCACTACACAGTTCATGGACCAGAGAAATAAAAACTGAGTTGTTTAAGAAGATCAGAAGGAAAACTAGAAATATACATTTGGTAAAAGGTAAAGATTATAAAAGCATCTCTTGATGTCAGACGTTTAGGTCCATGGGACTATAGCCAACCTCCCACCTGCCACCGGCAGCCACTTTTTAAGAGACTGGAGGATTGAACTGTTGAAAGAAAATTTGAGAAAAATTTGCCAAAATGCATACTGACAAGCCACGATGGTTCTATGAGAATGATCTTAGGAAGGATGAGACACAGCTGTAGCTTTTTGACAACACAGCTCCATGTTCATAGCTTTATTATTAAAGGCATACAGAAAGTTTCCATCATGGATGTTTGCTCAAACTACAAAATAGAAGTTTCTTGAAGAGTTTTAGCTTTTTGACAATGCATGCTGTTAGGATGCATTCAAATGAGTTAACTTGAAGAAAAGCTTAATGGATTCCATTTAATTCCTGTAAAGTATAGAATATAGAGTGTCATTTTCATTAGTTATTATTATATAAAATATTCTGTTGAATAAAAAGTCTGCTTTTTATTTCTTTCATTCTGTATGTTTCGCCCTGTTTTATTTTATTACTTTTGTCAGTCTCAAATCATAAAAAAAAAAAATTGTGAAAGGACACCAACACATTTGACCATGCGTGTTTAATAATTTATGTTAAACATCTAAAATGTACTTTTCCCTAAGAAAATAAATGTCAACAGTTCCCAAGAGGATGATAGTTGAAACTTTTGGCCCTACATTCTGTATTTGTCAAATGATGTAGTTATAATTTTTCACTGTCTATTGCTGAACTTTATCCTCCCCATCTCATTAATGCCCAGCTCAAGTAGGCATTATTCATGTCTGGCACCCAGTTTCCATCATGACCATTACTGATCTGAAGTTATAAGCTGTTATAAAACACCCAGTTTTGACAGCAGCAGTCAGGAATCATTTTAATTGTCTTGGTTACCTCTTTTTCTCGCTCTCGCTGGCCTGCCTCCTTACAGAAACATTTTCTAATTGTCAAGACGTTGTGAAATAAACATTTCAAGTGCAGAAAGGCACCTTAAAATCATTCTTATGCTTCTTGGAATAACAAATACTTATCACTTGTCAAAAACAATTTGCCAGTGTGCGGCTTGCTGTAGCTGTCTCCTTCTATTCTGCCTAAAACATCTCTGGGTATTAATCCATCCTCCCTCCTGTCCCTAATTAAAGCCACCATTTAGGCTCAGCAAGCAAGCACACCCTTAACATTTGTTTATCTTGCTTGTTTATCTTTACCTCATCTGTCATTGCAGTGCACAATAACTAAACCCCTTAAATGCACTTTAAAAAGCACATAACAAATCACACACAGGCCTGCACCCAGTAGGAAACACTCACAACCTGCACGTCATTACCTGCACTCACTGTCTTACTGATTTTGTTCTTTTACTTTCTTTTTAGAAGAATTCGCTTTTGACAGATTGTAATTAATCAGCTTGTGCTATGGTGATGCCAACATAACAGTATAGATAAAAAAAGACGTCAAAACAGGAAACATTAAAAGACTTCAGCCGGAAAACACTGTTATAAAACTGGAATGCTCCCTAATTGTTGGGGGGAAAAAAAAGTTTAGCGATTTTAGTTTTCTGATTTTTACTTGTGCAACATTGAGCCCTTGTGTAGCCTGTCTTAATTTGGAGCACTGGTTCTGTGCATTGTCAGAAATGATTGCTGTGTAATCCTGCATAGTATCTGTGGGTCATTATCAAAGAAACTGGCAGTGCACATTGATACAGTCATGGTACATGTCCCTTAAGCTACTGAAAAGGGATTAACAGGAAGTCATGATACAGTATATTAAGCACTATCCAAATAACCCAAGAACTCATAGACCCCCAGAACCAGAACTCTGGTAAATATGAAGCCTGCTCTCATCCCACAGCATTACAAAATATCACTTCTGACTTTGCATCGGTATGCCAAAGTGTAAGTTACCTCTTAGAGCTGGTAATAGCATGTTGTGGTGGCTGAGATTAATCCCCGCCGGCAGGTGGTGCTGTCATAGTAAGCACCAGAGTAAATGTGTCAGGTGGTAAGACTCATTTTAGGATGCATGAGGAGGTGTATTGTAACAAGACTGTCCAAGGCATGTTTTTATTTATATAGTAACTCATCAATATAGGCCTTAAGTATTAGTGCGTAACCCTAACCCAATCAAACCAGGATATTTCCACCTGGCAACTGGTAGTTGTGAATTGGATCCCTTCCATGGCATCAGGGAATGACACTTCTGGAAGCATTAAATATTTATTAATAACGTGTTGCATATGTTTTTGCATTTGTATTAGGAAGCAAAAACAGAATTGTCTTTTTATGAGCTCCAAGAATCATTTTCATTTGTCATAATAGATGCAATAAAGAGGTCAGTCACAGCACTGCATTGTCGTTAGCTCTGAAAGTTAGTTTACTATAATAAAAGTCCATCCATCCATTTTTCTTACCGCTTGTCTTTTTGAGGGTCACAGGAGCTGGAGCCTGCTGGAGCCTATCCCAGTGGTCATTGGGCAAGAGGCAGGGTACAACCTGAGCAGATCACCAGCCTATCACAACGCCAGCCTATCACATATAGAGACAGACAACCATTCACACCTATGGACAATTTAGTCACCAGTTAACCTAACTGCATGTCTTTGAGCATGTGAAATGAATGGGGTACACAGGCATGGAAGCTCAATCTAAAAGTCTCTTTTTTTTAACAATGGCTTCTTCTCATGTATTCCTCCATTTGAAGGTAAGCAAAAATAGAGCAACAAGCGATTTAGTCACTTCAACAAAATGCGGCTTGAAGGCAAGAATCAGTCATACCAGAAAACAGAGAGCAAAAACTTTGCCCTAGGCTCAACCAAACAGAACCAGATTCAGTCTCATAACAGACAAGGGATAGTCCAGAAAAAGGCGAAACGGGCAAAAAGCTGCAGGTGAGGGGGCGTGGCCTGTGAAGCCGCCACTAAAACTGAACAAAGACAGTGAGAGAAGGCCAGGATCTGCAGCAAAACACAGGACAATGGGGTGAAAGACATTAACTAATAACCTTAACAAAATGAGCATGAAAATGAACAGGACAACTGGAACTAGATGCTAGAAATTTTCATTGCCACTAAGTACTTGTGAGTTAACTTAAATTTTGTCAAAAAAAATGCAAATCCGGGAGAAACTGGGTGGCCATGCTGTGCAAATCTGGTGTTTGTTCACTGTTACCTCATTTTCTTGTTCCTTTGCACAGTCTGTAATCAGCACTGGTATGGCAATTGGTGTTACAGAGAAATTGTGCCATTGACAAACTATAAAAGGAACAGGGATAATGATGTGGTTGTCATTAGTTTGTGAGACTATCATGGTGCTAAAGTGCAATAATTCAGCCGTTTATTTCATCAGTGAGCCTTTTTTTCTACATGAATGAATGAGTTCAAAATTTTTGATGTCAATACAAATTCTTCACCATTTAATTTCTTTATTAAAGTGCAATGGGCATCATTCTAATGAACTATTTTTATGTTTAAAAAATATCTAAATTATAAATATTAAAAAAACGTATGCATAGGTATAGTAAACGAGTTATATGCAACTATTTACATCAAAATGCAGGTAAAACTTCAGGCAGTTTTTGCTTCTGCTATACTATACATAATAGGAGTGGTTAATTTCATCTGTGCGACCTCAAAAAACAGGAGGCTTAATCACATGCCTGACACTTAGTCCATGGTGTATCAGTCTGCAATTCAAATAACCTTTTTTGCATGTCGAACAAGCGCACATTTTTTTTCTTGTCCAACAAAAAAATGGCAAAAAACATTCAGGAAAATATGTCACCAGATGTTTCTAATGAGCCCTGCGATGGGCTGGCGACCTGTCCAGGGTGTACCCTGCCTCTCGCCCGTAAGCTGGCTGGGATAGGCTCCAGCACAACCGTGACCCCTGCAGGGACTAAGTGGTATAGAAAATGAATGAATGAATGAATGTTTCTAATTAGGATACTTTAATGAACTAAACACATTAAATGATAAATTTGTAAATAGTGGTAATTTTATACTAGAAATAGGTTTATGTGAAACTGTGCCAGGTGAATGCCAGATTTCCCTTTATTGCTGCTGTATTATAGATATGTAGGTTAATTTCTTTAGCTCTAAATATATCAGTAACTAAACACATCATGCCAACTACAATGAAAAAAGTATTTCTTCAGTAGTTGCTTGCTGATTTACCATATCAGTGTTAACTTGCTCTAAAGAAAATGCGATGCATCTTGTAAAATTCTGAACCATCAGTGTGTCCACAATTATGCATGATTTACTGGCCTTTATGTACTGCATGACCTATTTGAAACAAGGCCATTATTCGAATTGCTATTTTAGGGGAGAATTTACAGCATGGGTGAGAGATATTGTTCTCCAATGCCAAGACCATGTTTTATTTTCCTGTTCTATTTTCAGAGACAGAAGTGGTCCATCAAGTGTACTTGCATTTCCAAATCTAAAAAATAGCATCTATGATCATCTTTTATCAGAAAAACATGGCTAGAAACATTCCAGGTGCCATGGCACCTCACGCCTGTAGATAAGTGCTCCCCACCTTCTCTGGATGGTCAGCCCCTTGACAGAAAAATGTTATATTAAGCTGTTTTTTCACCTTACTGACAGAGGAATGCTGTATGTTTAACTATGTATTATAGGAAAGCACTGTGATCAAATGTTTGTTGTAGAATGTGCAGGATAGGATTGCAGGGAGTATTCTCATGCATCACGATCAAGGTTAAGCAGCTGCTGAAGTATCAATGAGCTGACACCAGACACCAAGGATGATAAGAAAAAAATCCAAACCTGATATCTGTGTTTTGGTTTTTTTTCTTTTTGTATAAAGACTTTGTAATAGCCAAGTGAAGTTAGTTGAGCTTGTGCAACCCAGTTGTACTGATTCGACTCCTCCCGCAAGTAAAATCTTCTCAACAGAGACTCGCATCAGACTCTGTCTTCATTGTGTTTAGATAATATTTCTGACAGCCTACTTCAGGGGGCTAGAAAAACAACACCCGAGGGAGTGAAGTTATGAATTATAGCTGTGGTGGCTGTGGTTTGGATATCTTCATTATTTACATTTATTCATTCATTCATTCATTCATTCATCTTCTGAACCGCTTAGTCCCCGCAGGGGTCGCGGGTGTGCTGGAGCCTATCCCAGCCATACATTTATTCATATTAATCATATAATATCAATGTACAATATTGAAAATAATAAAAAGAAAAAACACTGAAGGAGAAGGTGTGTCCAAACCTTTGACTGGTAGTGCATGATTCTACCATTTTGTGGTACATTGTCCAGATCCTCCATTCAAACCAGCCCATGATCACTATAATATGAAAAGCAATGCTTAGGATTTAAATCCTAAGAATTACACCATGAAGCAGAAATAACAACAGTCATTAACAGTCATTTACTTGATATGTATATAAAGATGTAATGATGGACATAATTAAAAATAATCAACGTATCCTTAAAGATAAAACTACACTAATGGACATTTTTCACCATGATACAGTTATAAAAATCAAATGGATGGGACTTTATCTCTGTCTGCTTAGCACACTGTAACACATGATGAGTCAGGGAACTGCAAGACAATAAGTTAAAGCAAGGCCAGCACTAACTGAGCACTTTGTCACAGATGACTGAGTAGATGGGTTAAATTTAATTAATATTTTAATGGGAAATTAAAGCATTTGTATGCTCTGCTTTTAAGATAGATGAGTGGTCCAAGTGGGCCTTCATGATTATATATACAGCACAGATTAGAAACATTCGCATGGTCAGCAGATGGATATAGTAGTAACAATTAAATAATTGTGACATGAAAAAGATCATGACTACCCACTGTCGAGTGTCACTTAAAAGTTTGTGAACCATTAATAGTAAAGACAAAGAAGAAACTGTAAATATGACATTAAATATAATCTGAGGTTAAATCCTACAACTAGACAGAAGGATCTAAATTTATATTTACAGTACATATACAGTAGTTTATGCCAGTCTTTGCAAAACTGCTCAAGCTCTGTCAGTTCGCATGGGGATCAGGTGTGAAAAGCCCTTTTCAAGTCCATCTACAAATTCTCTATTGGACTGAGGTCTGAGCTTTGACTACTCCAGTTGTTGTGTGCACAGTCTCTCCTGTCTCAGTTGCTGAAGCTTGTAACTCCCTCAGAGTATCATTGGTGTGTTGGTGGCCTCTTCCAGTTGTGTTATTTTGTCTTCATGGTGTAATGGTAGCCAGGAATATTGATTAACCAGCGACTGAACCTTCCAATCACAAATGTCTTATTACTGAAATCACTTGAGACACATTCACTGCACTGATCCCCATTTCACTAATTGTGGGACTACTAGCACCAAATATCTGGACTCTGACAAAAAAATTTGACTGACTTAATCCAACAAAGTTGCCTTATACCACTTATATTGACCATTATGTCAATAAAACGGTGAACCTCCAAAGGGGTGAATACATTTTATAGGCACTGTATAAGTGTGTCACACCTCAAACAAATGAGATTTCTGAAGACCTTAGAAGAAGAGTTGTTGATGCTGACCAGGCTGGAAAGGGGTTGCAAATGAACTGAAGAGTTTAGGGTCCATCACTCGACTGTCTATCTTCACATCAGTGTACAAATGGAGACATTTTTTTCCTGCATTTTTTGGTCCTTGTTCTGTACAGACAGTTATATAGTATATGGTTATAAAATCTAGTCACATTTTTTTCCTGTGACAAACATTGTTCCAGTGTTTTTCACACAGTAAAAAGCTCAAAGACTGTGTTGTGCATGTCAGGGGCAATTTATTTCAAGCTTTGTTAGCGACTGTATTTGAGAACAGAACTGAATGTTTCTTTTACATACAGTTGCTATGGATGTATTGTGTAGAGCTTCTATTATACAGCCCTTGCACTCCTTAGAATTTAATTTCCCAGAGCTTCAGCTGCTTAAAAGGCAGATATACAGGGAAGGCAACATTTTGTTGTAAGTGCAGTATAGAACAAAGTGATTTCACTCCAACTAATGACAGTTACAAAGTATCTAATAAAACACGGAGGACGTGTGCAGCTGTGACAACTGCATCAAGTCATTTATTTACCCACTTCAGGACACTACAGTCTGACACGTGCACTTACGATGCATGTTGGACCCTAGCAGATCCCAGGCACATATCTCTTTTTTTGACATATCACTCTTTTCCCCCCTTCATTCTGATTCATGGTGACTCAGGTAGTGCGTGTGTGTCTGTGTTAAAACAAATTGAAGTCCAGCAGCAGCGAGTCATTTGTCACGGATGGCTGAACAAGCGGGGTAGTCTTAATGAATATTTTAATTGAAGCATTACCTTTATGAACTTTTGGCTTCTGACTTTTCTCCAGCATGTCTCCAATGGTTCAGGCATCATTTTTAATTAATAGGCTTGTCATTGGTGATGCCCATAAACAGATTAACACACACGTAAACAGACATGCGTGCATAATATGCAAACATAAATACAGAAGCAGAGATGCATAAGCAGTGTGCTCTCATACACACGAGCAACCATCCTCATTTGAATATCACTGTCAGAAGTCCATTCATTTTTCATACTTAACTGAAAGGACTATGTAAGTTCACTGCATGTCTAATAGCAAACCAAGCTCTGTTTAAACATGCTGCAGCAAACATACACACATAGAGACAAGGATGTATGCACATATAAATATGTTGTGTGTGTGTGTGTGTGTGCAGCTGAATAGATAAATATTGATAAATAAGTCATCTACTCCTAGCATTGTATCTCCTTCTGCACAAGGAGAGTTACATATTAATTTAGTAGATACATTGCAATGTCAGCAAAAACAGCTGGCCTCATTAAAAGACGAGACACAATTTCCTGTTAGATTAGATTAGAATTTAAGACATGCAGTAAATGAATAGTACTGGTTAATACACTAAACTTCTTCTTCTTCTGTGGGTAAAATAAACAGGAGTTGGTGACAAGCAGAACCACACTAGCTGTTCCCCCCTGCTTCTAGTTTTTGTGCTAACGTAAGCTAATTTCTTAACACATAGCCCTGGTTCTGGGCTGGTGCTAATACTAGTTCAAAGTTGGTTCAACTTAGGAATCCTCTAAGTACCTGTTTGCAGTTTCATGCATTAGCGGGCCATTGGAACACTCCTGGTCCAACACATACGTTCTGCTCATTGTAATTGCTATGATTACGTTCCATACGTTGTTAAAACTAATCTTAATGTTAGATTTTATTAGCTTTACCTGTTAGCTAGATAATTAGAAGGAACTATGTTTTTTAAGGCACAATACAGTTAGACAAATCTGATAAATGATACTCTGCTTCTGGACTACTGTGACTAATGACATCGACCCAAGCTTTGCTCTAAAAATAAATATTAACCTGTTCTTAGTTCTAGTCCAGTAAAGAGTTGGTGCCAGGTTGGAAGCAGTTTTCCTGGATGAGAACCGGTTCTTTGGTCGTGGAAACACAAAGAACTGGTTCAAAATTAAGTACTACCACCAAACCAGACCTGGAACTAGCTTGGTTTTCTCAGCCAACTCTCAAACACCTAAATCAAAGTAGAGGGTGGATGCCTAAACCAAACCCAACAGTATGGGGCTGGGTTTCGACAGAAATCCAAAAATTGTATTTCGTCCTAAGAACGACAGACGTATAAGGGCCCTACAAGAAAAACGCAGCATAAACACAACTTATTTTGGCCCAGGTGGGGTTTGGATATTAAGTATAATAAGCTTGTCCTGACCTGGTTGGGATCAGCTACCACACCCTCAGTGTGCCTGCTGATTGGAGATATGTCAGACAACAACATCCAGTCTAGCATGTAAATGATATGTTTTCTGCACAGCTGCATGTAAATGAGTATTCTGAACCTGAACTTGTATCACCACCAGCTCCACCTCAAGGCCAGTGAACATGACTGGCAGTCATGTTGAAACGCTAACTTAGATATAAAAGTATAAGAATTTAATTTAAATTTATTTTGCCAGTAGTTTTTCACATCAACATACAGGTGGCAGAAAATCTACAAAGAAAGTCAGACCAAATTAACTATTTCCTCCTCTCTCTGTCTCTCTGGCCTCTCTTGAAATTTTGATTGACAGAAAATCACTATGAGTGAATATGAGTACACACACTCTATAACTTCTGTCTATTCCACCCCAGTGTTATCTCTGAGGTACCGGCTGTATTTCCATATTTGGAACAGTGCATAATAATGCGACTGGGGGGCTTTAGGTGGAGGATGGATTATTATTGTGTCAAGGCTCCTGAGTCTACACTGCCAGGGTTATGGCAACACACACACACACACACACACACAAACACACGTTCCA
>OMLM01020654.1:6133-32059 GCA_900302695.1 Helostoma temminkii | reverse complement strand
TTCTCCTCCTACTTCTCTCTACCTCCTGCTCAGTCTTGACAGATGTTGTTTACTTCCCTTTTGATAATCAAGGTGTTGCCATGGCAATCAGCACCACAGCATTTGGGGTTTATTTTTACCTGATCACCAAAAAACCACAGCACCACCTCGCTGAGCCTCTTGATGCTGGACGTCCAGAGCAAAGCGGGTGAAGAACCCCACACAGACCTGGCCTGGCTGGCCCTGGCCAGCATGGCCGTCTTCATTGCAGGTGTGATCCTGGTTCATAGTTGTGTCTCATTGCAGTTATCAGCATGTTCACTGTTGTTGATTGCTTTGTCATTACCAACAGAAGGACGATTGCGGTGAACAGAAGATAGCATTTGTTTACTTTTAGCCTACAATGCAAACATGATTGGTCACAACAGTTCATGGGGGAGAGGAAAAAATTTACAGGTATTGCTGTGGCCATGTCCTCTGGTCTCCTGTGAACATTAAGTGATTTTTCCGCCCCCAACTTTTATGGTTCATGAAGGTACTGCAGTATGTCCAAGTGAAATTCTCTGGCTGCAAGTATAGAGGGGACTAAATGAGCAAGTACTCTAGGGATTTGTTGTTAAGTTTTCAAGCTAACAAACCATGCAGATTCTTACTGCTGCCCTGTCTGATAATTTAAACTCAGCTAGAGTTTGAGCTAGAGTTCCCACCTCCCTGTTTCTTTGTGGTTGTATCTGTCGTATCATAAGCAGAGCCACCATGGAGGCACAGTGGGTGGTCAACCCAGGGCGTCTGTCTGTAAGGAGCCCCTGGTGGTGGCCTTACTACATGTATTTCTTTTTGAAGCCACAATGTACAGGATTGCAGCATTCAGTTCAGGGCAGGGGGGTAGGGGGGTAGCCACCTAAGTTGTGGTAAAAAAAAAATTTGCATTATTAACATAAACTGCTATGTCCTGAATGAACACACTATAAGAACAAAAATGAAAGAGTAACTTTTCCATTTGGAAATGAGACAATGTGATTAATTTATCCTGTTGTTGTTTGTCTGTGTGTTTTGCATCTAGTTAACTATTCTAAATTAATTAGAATATGAGTCTGGACAGAAATGCTCATAATTTGCAACATCACTTGAGGCATACAACCATAATGTGGTCATTCTAGTTGTCAGTGTTCTTTGTAGCATCTTGTATGTTGCACAGTGTGTGACATGTTTCATCTCTGCTGCTAAGAGGACCAAAATCTAATGTGTGTAAGGTGTTCACTTTGTCTCAGTTATCAGTTGATAAGTCATTTTGCCCATGATTCATTTTGTGCCTGGTATTAGATATCACCAATCCTCAGAGTTACATCTGGTGCAAAGCCTCTTCTTCCAAACAGTTAAATCAGCTGAGGCAAAATTCAGAGAAACTACTATGGTGAACAAACTGTATGGGTTGTGTCATGGTAATAATTGTTGCTGTATTCAGGATTTGCTCTGGGTTGGGGTCCGATCCCGTGGCTGGTGATGTCTGAGATTTTCCCCGTCAAAGCGAGGGGCTTTGCCAGTGCTGTCTGTGTCCTCACCAACTGGTTCATGGCGTTCGTCGTCACCAAAACCTTCCCAGATATGATGGTGAGTGCTCAGTAGTGCACTAGTCCAACAACTGTGGTTCTGTAAACATACAATGATGTGAATGTTGGTGTCCTCTCTTTTAAATCTTTTGTTTTTTGGGTAAAAACATAAAAAAATCGTTATCATAGCAGGTCGAACAACAACATATTTGTTTTTTTCACAGTGGCATTATTTAACAAAAGCGAAACGTGAAAACAACATGCAGGCAAAAAAAAGTGCCCCTTACTGCTGCCATAGGATTTGAGAGGGCAAGTGGCAGGTTTTGGTTTTGGTAGTTTTCTGGTCTAGAGGATTCAGTTGTTGGTTAACACCCAAGAGGCAATGACATAAGCAATGGTCTTACAGAAGCAATTGTTGGTGCGCATCAATCTGGAAAGAAAATGAAACCATTTTAAAAGAATCGAGTCCAGCGTTCTTCAGGAAGGAAGATTATTCACAAGTTGAAAGCATTCAAGACAGCTACCCCAAAGTCAGCCAGTGCAAAGCACAGATAAATACAAGAACGCTCAAGTGCTACATCTCAGACCCTACAGGCTTCACTGAGCATGTTAAATATTCCACAGCACCACAAGTAGGTTTGTTTAGAAGGTTGCCAGGAGAAAGCTTCTGTCTAAAAAGAACATGAAAGCACAACTGAGGTTCACAAAACTGCATCTGAACAAACCACAAGAGTTCTGGAACAATGTCCTATGGACTGAATGGACTGATGAGACTAAAGTGGAGGCGTTTGGTGAAAACCAACCACAGCATTTCAGCAGAAATATGCCATTCCCCTTGTCTTGTTTTTGCAGCCACAGCACTTAGGCACCTTGCAGTCATTGAGTCGACCATGAACTCCTACTGAAGAAGCAAATGTGACACAATGTGTTCAACAGACATCTACATCAGAATGGCTGAAAATAGAAGAATCGAGGTTTTGGAATGACCTAATCGAAGTCCTCAACCAAATAGAATTAATGAATTTAAACTCAGTTAAACTAAGGGAGGAGCACTACATTTTCGACATGACTGTATGTTTAAGTATCTATTGTGAAACAATGCCACTGACACTTAACTGCGTCCTCTTCCAGAGTGCTATAACCAGCGCTGGAACTTTCTGGCTGTTCGCCTCCGTGTGCATCCTCAGCATCATCTTCACTATGGTCTTCATCCCAGAAACAAAGGGCAAGACTTTAGAGCAGATCGAAGCCACTTTCAGAGAAACATCAGGTCCATGAATATTATATTCTATTGTAAAGTTAGTTAATCATTGTTTTTTATCACACAGCAACAGAAATTACACTGAAGATGTATCTCTTCTCAACTCCAGTCTCTGATTGTCAGAGAGACCATGTGCAATTTTGGCAGCAATCGGTCCAATCCTGTCTCTGTGTGTGGAGTTTTTAATAATTAATATTCAAAACTCCACACACAGAGACAGGATTGGTCTGCATTTATGTTTTCAGCTGATTCTATAAACATGAGTTTTTACTCACTTTTAGAGGTAAAATCCTGCAGAGTAATGCAGAGGTCCTAATGACAACTCAGTAAAAGCAAAATACAGTTTTTAAATGATGCTTATAATTATTAAAGGAAAAAAGCTGACCAAACCTGCCTGTCCCCTTGAGAAAAAGTAATGAGATGCAGAATTCGTGGTTCCATCAATTATGGCAAGTCGCTACCACCACCACCATGTTTGTATGTTCTTTTTTTTAAAATGTGTTAGTTTCACAGCAGATGTAACAGGATGCATGTCTTTTGCCCAAAAGCCTTATAATCAAGATGTTTTTTGGCAAATGTGAGACGAACTTCTGGGGAAAATTACTTTTTGAAAGGGCCTGGCAAGTTTGGGCAGCTTTTCCCTTAATAAACTAAATCATCATTTTAAATCTGCATTTTGTTAGGGCTGCACCTAACCATTATTTTTTTGTCGATTAATCTATTGATAATTTAATTAAATAATCTAAAGATTATTGAAGATCTTTTATTTTGCAGTTTTTTCTAAAAATACTAAAAATAAAAATGTAAATTCATCAATTAGTTACATTTCAATATTTTATCATCTTCTTTTTAAACAAACAAATATGACAAAGCATGCACTACAGAACATTATTCCTCAAGAAAAAACATGTCAGCACAAACTGGTAAACAGTCTTTTAGAGACTAATAAAAAGTCTGTCCACAATATAATTAAAGCAAGAGCTTCATTCAAGTTAAAAGACTGTGGTGTGATCTACATTTAGCAATTCAACAGCTAAATAAATAAAACAATGCAAAATTCAAAACTTCACTTCAAGTAAAAATGAATATCGTGCAATATAATCAACAGTGTTTCCCCTACCATTATATTAGGGGCATCCCCTGCTCCCGTTTTTTTTTTTTCCATGCTCTCACTACACACAACCATCTTAGGTCCTACATGCAACGTATTGCACACGTTACATGAATCAACATATTTAGTTAACACCGTTTGATAAGATGTCATACAGACAAGTCTTAAGATATGTATTAGTGTTAAAATCGTGTTATTAACTGTTGCTATTCCTGTATTCAAAAAAGACTTATTCAAATAGATTTAATGCTAGTAACCTCAGTCTTATATCCTGCTTCAACTGGTATTTTGTGTCTTGAGCACTTGTCAGTAGTGAAAATGGGGTTTCCCAAGTGTAGACAAGACAGTCTGAAGAAACTGTAGGGCTTGAAAGCAGATAAATGAAATAGTGGAAGAGAAAACTGTGCTGTAATCTCATCCTCACTGACATCCATGTCTCCTCTCAACCTGGTTGTTGGCCTTCATGCTCACGGTTGTCAGTGAAAGTACAGTCTATTGTGTGTTTTCTTTTTGTACTGCTGTCATTTATCACACAAACAGCTGGGTAAACTACCCATCAACCCACGGTTCTAGCTTTGTGTCTCTCTCAATCACACACACACACACACACACACACACACACACACATACACACAGATGCATTCGGAATCCATCACTCACCACAGCAAAATTCATCCACAGACTGCAGGCAAACACACGCAGCCTTGCATCCAGACATAAGTATCTCCCTGGAGGTTTAGTGTGAGGGTTTGTCAGTTGGATCGACTTGTCTGATCCGCTGTTATCAACAGAAGTATAAAGTAGACCGCCACACTGCACTGCAGGGTGGAATAGTGTTGGTGTTTGTGTGTGTGGTCTCATATTTATGGCCTCAGAAAGGGTGTTCCGGAGAGGAGAAGAGAGGAGAGGAGAGAAGAGAGGGATTAGATGGTATCTTAGTAACATGCTCCTGTTGCTGACTCCATTTTGTAGCCTTTTCTATCTCCTCCGGGCAAAGGCAGACAGGAGAGGAGAAGAAAATAAAAGAATGGACACAGGAGAGAGGATGAAAGGATAAATGCAAAAAAGCATTAGGTAATGTGGAATCAAATGCTATCATGGTGACCTTCTCCTTGCACCGACTCCATTTTTTCTATGTTGTTGTTCCTCCACCACTGAGATGGATCACCACTGTGAGGATAAAACCTCTCCAGCATGTGCTGCATTATGATTATATAATATGCATTATATGTCATCACAAATACATGTGTGAAAGATCAAAAGCCACCAGTTGAAATAAACACAGTAGCAGTTCCTACCAAAACCACATTTACAAAATCAATAATAATATATCAAATAATTAAATTATTGAATTTAAAATCATTTTTAGTGATTACGCAGGTGCAGTCGTGACATGCTGTAGGTGGGCACAGAATGACTAAAGTAAAAAGGTTTATGTAAAGTCCCTGTATGCAGCAGGATGATGATGTGACATGCCAAATATTATTAATATTTTGCTAGAAAACTGAGACATCTCTGTAAAAATTGATTTCATTGAAGGAATTTTTACAATTCAATTCACTGTCTTCAATTCAACTTAAAACAAGTACAGTTGCCACCTTTGGGATAACCATGGCCTGGATTACTGAGAATCTTCACAGACATGCAGCTCCACTCAGCTTTATAGAGCATTATTATGAGTTTCAAGTCGTCGTTTAGCAATCCAGCCCACAACTCTTACATATTGATTTAATCTCAAATTTACCACTATTATGTCTGTCTAACATTAGAAGGTGTTGCTAGCTGTTCAGTCCGGTAATAAGGAGGTATGTAATATCTTGGTTTTATTTTTAATACCATCAAAACTCTAAGATGTTACTTTTGAAGAGAGCTAGGTACGTTGCTTTTTAAAAAATCCAGTGAAGTGGTGGAGTAAATTTATTATCTGCTGTGCTGACTAACAAATTTGTGTAGACATCCAACCTTAGACATTTAACAATGCTGCTCTATAGTGGGAAAATTACATGATGTTAAAAGTGTGGTGGTGTGGAGGATCCCAGTGTGTGGTCTTGTACCACCTGGAGTTCCACTCTGTGCAAAAGGTTTTAAGTTGAATTTGTTAATAGAACAAAGTCACAGTCAGATAATTTCAGAGAAAGCCAGAGGCACATTGAGCCAAATCTTTGAAAAAGAAAAGAAGGATTATTCATAAAACTCTTCTTCAGGGTTGTTGTGACATTATGGGCTGAGAGCATCATGTGAAGCGTTTTCTTATTTATAAATTACCCAACCAGACTAAATATACCTTCTTACTATAGCAGGTATTATTCTAGCGGGCAGTAAAGGGCTTCTGTGAAACGTGGAGAATGTAGAAAGGTGGTGATACACAAATACTTACCTGAGCAGGGAATTCTGGTCAGTGAATTGAGAATGTGTACATAATAAGCCGCAAAACACACATGAAAGTACAAGCATTATTATGATAGATCATGACATACTGACATGTTCTTTATGACGAAATACAAATGAAAGCAAGAGCAATATTACAGAATATTTAAAGATATCCCACGGCATTAGAACAAATAAAGCTTCTCAGAATATTCTCAGAATAACTTTTATAACAATTCTGGACAGCAGACTTCACAAGTATTACTGTATCAAGTAATAATTAGCAGTTACATTGATATTTAATGATTTATTTCATTTTTTTTTACTAGAGCAAACATTAATGAATTGATTAATTCATTTAGCTGAACAAAAAATTATTTTTACTATTTTCTGACACAATATATCTCCACACATTATGAAACACAACATGAACATTTTTTTTCATAGACTGGTGTTGACTGGTGTTACTGTACTGGTGTCATGTGGTTTACCAAGCAACACATCTAGTTTCAACGTGCAGAGTGTGTGAAGGCACCATTGTTACAATATGTGCACTCAAAAATGGTAGACATGGGAATTTTTGCCAAATGTGTTGCCCTTAACACCTCTGAAGATAGTGAAAGACAGATCTTTTCTTTATTCCTTTTCTTTATATTCTTTCTTTGATGCCCTGACAGTACCGTAAACTACAAAACTGCTGCACAATTTGTTCTCTCACTGTCCCAAACTTTTCTCTTCCCATTCGCAGCTCTTCTCCATTGTGATCTTCGGCTGCATTGCCAATGAAGGTTACATCAACCGCCTCGATGAAGTGGAGGAGTACTGCATCTTCAATCGCAACCAAAACGCCTGTAATTATGGTGTTTTCATGGGCTCCATGGCCTTCCTCTGCTGCTTGGCCTTCCTTGCTCTGGATGTCTACTTCCCTCAGATAAGCAGCGTCAAAGATCGCAAGAAAGCTGTGCTGGCTGATATTGGAGTGTCAGGTAAGAACATGCTAAATTTGTTATTTTTGCAGAAGAGCGCATTTTTTAGATAAATAACTCAAATAATAGCTATCCATAATTTAATGAGCCACAAGATCGTTTGCGCTTCCAGATGATAGAGAATAGAGTAGAAATCCACTAGATTATAGAGATAAAGTAAAATTTATCTTCTGAGGTTTTAATTATTTCATGTACTACATGTTTTACAGAATATAGATCAATGATGGCCATTCAACTAAGATTTCGTAATGGTTAACTTAAACCACGAGTACATAAATCATTACAGACATGACATTAGCCTTTTAGTCTATTAAGCATAATTCATTTAGTCTCAAATAATCATTGGTCTGTGTATCTGTGTTATTTTACTGGACTTATATGCAGCTAACTAAATGCATGTCCTAATAAACCATTATTTGTGTGGAGTTTTACAACAGCTCCACGTAAAATAGGCTTTTCTGATCTTTTGTGAACAAGCTTTTTATAAAACTGACAGTAATCACTGTCTTCTATAAAGATGAATGGAGAAAAGAAGAGTCAATGTGTTACATTTAAAGTTGGTGGAATATAAAATGTGGCATGTTAAAATTGTTTTTTCTTATTTTGCTGCCTTTATAAATAACCTTTAGATCATTGTTCTGCTACATAACCCAAGTTCAATTGAGCTTGAGGTCACAAACTCCTTCTCCTTCAGGATTTTCTGGTAGAATTCATGGTTCCATCAATTATGGCAAGTCGTCCAGGTCCTGAAACTGCAAAGCAGCCCCAGACCATCACACTAACACCACCATGTCTGACTGTTGATATGATGTTCTTTTTTTGAAATGTTTTATTCCAAATGTAACGAGAGCACACCTTTCACCTTCCATTAGTGCTCAGAATATTTGGCCAAGGTTTTTTTTTTGGTCAGCAGTGGCCTTTACTTTGGAACTCTCCCATGGATGCCTTTTTTGCTCAGAAACAGCTTTGAAAACTTTTCCAGACTGATACATGTCACTTACTTTCTCACCTGTTCTTGAATTTCTTTAGATCATGGCATGATGAGTTGCTTTTTGAGATTTTGCTTTTTTTAAGCGTGCTTCATTTTGTCAGACAGCTTTTATTTAAATGATTTCTTGATTTAAATCCCCAGACCTGAATTCTGTGTAAAAAGCCTGCCATCATGGGGAATTTACGCAGAATTTACAGTTTTTCATACGCTGTCTTCATATGCATTTATGTTGTGGCTACTGGATTGTCAAACTTTGCAAATGTTGTCAGATGGAGCCCTGACAATGCTGTTGTTAGAAATGTGGAGTAGGGGGTGTTCAGACAATATTAGATGATGTGACAAGCATTCTATTCAATCCTCAGAGACTCTAATACAGTAAGCATATGCCTGTAGGTCCCTTGCCTGAGGGCATGCTGGGAGGGTTCCCAATGTGCCCGCCTCCTGGGACCTACTGGTTAATATGTACTACAACAAATTTAGCAGACACAAAACAGGCCTAACATAGTGCTCCTTAGTTGGCTTTTGATTTAAGGGAGTTGGAACATGAGTTGAACAATTCTGAAATCACGAGACACTTGTGCTCTATTTAAAAAAGAAATCTGCCGATTTTTAAATAAGTAGTCAGTGACAGGTTGTGCTTTTTACTGTAGCACACACTGCACAGAAATGATCTAGTCACCATGTAACTACACATAAAGATGAATCCGATAAAAAGATGTCTCAGCAGACATGTGGTGTGTCAGCACTTTGTTATTACTTTGATATTAATCAGATACCATTTTTATTCCCTGTTTTCTCAATATATTTGTCAGCTGATCAAAAGGCAAATAAAATATAGATATATTATTTCAGTGATTCATAGATACAGTAGGTTGTCATCACAGCATCACAGAGGACATATAATAAGGCATAATAAGAAGAACAGTACTTCTCTGGCACTAACAAGTGAGACATTGTGCTCTGACTTCCCTCTATTGCACTGTTACTATAGTGAATTCAGAAATTATGACAAGATAGTGAAGTGCTAAGTCAGTTAATGAGGCCATTCCTGTCATAGACAAGATGTTCCTCCTCTGTTTTTATCACTCTCTCTGTCTGCCACCATATCTGTGTTGTAATATGAGTTGTTCTGTAGCTTACTGAAATAAGAGAACAGCTGGTACCTGTCCTGGTCGGACCTGGAGCTTTCTGATTAACCACATCGCTTCCATCTGCAGGAGATGTAATAAGATGACGTTTGAATTTCTAAATATCTCTCTTTCAAACAATAATCTTTATAGTCGTCTCCATTGTCATGCTAACAATAACTTGGTGAGATGAGAAAATAGAGTGCAGATAACAAATGAATACAAAACAATAACAACATGTAACATGTAGATTAGTACACTTAAAAGTGCTACTAGGCAAATTTTTCTTTTGTTTTTCACTATAGCCAGGCTAGCTGATTCCTCCTGGTTTCAATTTTTATGTAACATTACTTTCTGCTGCTTCGTGCTTCATATTTAGCATACAGACATTGATCTTTTCATTTATCAATAACATAGTCAATACATGTTTTCCCAAAATGTTCAAATATCCCTTTAGTGGTTTAATTCAGCTTGAACAATAATTATGTAAATGTAGTTAGAGATGAGTCTTGCTCATGTCATTTCAAAACACAATAATGACAAGTGGTGTCTTACCCAAATGATATCCTGCGACATGTAGATAATTATTTTTTAAACAATCTTTCTTACCTTTTTTTCCTCAGCATTCTGGTCCTTTATGTGGTTTGTGGGATTCTGTTTCTTGGCTAACCAGTGGCAGGTGACCAAGCTTGAGGACAACCCGCTGAGGGTGGGAGGGGACGCTGCTCGGGCAGCCATCACCTTCTCCTTCTTCTCCATCTTTACCTGGGTAAGAACTTCCTCAGCTCATTGGTCAGCTGTTGGTGTAACACAACTGAAATTTAAAGTTTGCTACAATGCTGGTGGATGGCCTCAAAAGGGACTGACCACATGAAGCCGTGAATTACCTCCCTCCATATGTTGTCAGTAGTCCCAGTGAGCTATATAAGGTGCATACTCTTTCTCAAGCTTCTTTTTTTGGCCAATGTATGGATGTGTGCAAACATATTTGTTTTGGTTTGTGAACTCATAAGAGTGTGAATATTTTTCAACAGGGTGCCCAGACTCTCTTTTCTATGGAGAAGTTAAAGAATGTGTCATTTGAAGAGGAATACACCAAGCTGTTCCCCCCTCAGCCTCACCAGCCTCTTGTCTGACTCTGCTGTCCTGTCCCCCTGCTGCCTTAACCCACTGCAGCTGCTCTTACACACTCATTGACTGTGGCTGCACTTGTTTTAGGCACCCATTAACAACAATTATTGCTAGACATTTGTTGTATATTTAGTATTTGTAACCCAGCAGTAAGAAAAATCACTGCACCACTGCATGTTGCCCAAAGTTTTTGCACACCATGGTTAAATAACTAACTCCTGACCAAAACACAGTATAGTGATAATTCATAAAAGCTGAGATTTCTGGCCTCAAACACCTACATATAGTGTTTTGGATCTCTTCCAATACCAATTACATATTCACATGGATTTTAAGAATTAAAACATATATGCTCTCCATCAGCCATGTGCTTATTTTTTGTTGGTTGCCCAGGTTTTATAAATATAAAAGACAGTTTTGTTGATGAGGTAGCCTTGTGTAAGATTTGTACTCAGCTTGGGCCCCTTAAGTAAGCGAAGGCTTTATTTACAGGATTGACTATCACTTCATTTTTTTCATCATTAATGTGAACGTTTTCAGTATGATTAGTAAATGTGACAATTTAGTTAAACATTTATTTAGTTTTTTCAAATGTAGCTACATTTAAAATGTTATCTACATTCTCCTGATCCTAAGTTTAAAGGAATAGTTTGAGTTTAGTTTGAAGTTTGTTTGTTTTCTGGCTGATAGGTACATTGTATGTGTGAACAACGGGAAAACAGCTTCCTATAAATATATGCGGCTAAAACTGGAAGAATATATAACACTTTCTGTTTCATTTGTTTTATATGTGAAAATTACATGATGTGTTACAGGTTCATGAGCCAAACTCTTTTCTTTATCTTTAGTGATGAAGTGACAGACAATTCAAACTATATATACTATATACAAATATACTTTCTTAATCAGTGAGGTAGTGCAGGTTGGTGGATTTTGACAACTTTGGGCCATGCAAGGCTCTTTCTTGGTTAGTAATTAGTAGTAATTAGTAATTAGGAAGCAGTACAAGCTGGTTGGTGGATAAAAGCAGCATCCACAGCTTTGCCACCTTTATGTTTTTTGATGTGCGAATTCTGGTCCTTTTTGTGATATTCTGCCTGCATTACCATGCACTGTGAGTCTTCCAGCTGTTGGAAAATCTTTTTACAACTTCTCATTTTGTATTGTGGATTCTCCTTCAACTGGTCAGCCTCATCTCTGCAGATCGTGATGAGGGCCTGGATATCCATATTACACATCCCATTATTTTAAGACATTCTTTTCTATTGATTGTTTTTAGGTACATTTCTTTTTGCACAAAGACAAGAGAATAGTGGGCAACACTTTAGATACTGTTATGATTGTTTTTTAGACGTGATGAAACCTATCACAGCCTCGCGAGCACCCACACCTTGTTATGCAAGTACTTGATTTAGTGCCACCTCCTAAGAGGTGCCAAAATTTAGCTGTCAGACCGGAGGGTAGTGGAAACAAAAGCAGAGCACAAACCAACAGGGAAACGTTCAGTTCCAGCTTGTTAAAGTCCCACAGTGGAAATCCCCTAAGTTCAATTTACACTCTGCCCCACACACGAGTAATTTTTTTTATCTAACTCTTTGTCCACACGTAAATAAACATATCTGCTAAATGTTGAACTATTCCTCTAATTTATTTATCAAAGTTGTATCTTACAACCACGTACGTATAGCCATGATTTCCCTCAATAATTTTATGAGGTTTAGTTGACAAATTTGTTGTTTTATAGCTGCATGAGATTCACTTCACAGATTAGGCAGGCTGTATCAAACAGTTTTATAGCATATTCGTTAGATTTTTATGGCTTGAAACTGTGCATGTCATTGAGTCATAAATATATTTTATTACATGAGTACTAAAATCTTCTACATCCATATTAACAATATGAATGTGATGTTCATATGGATGTGGAACATTTTAACTATAAGATTGTTCTAAAAAGTGTGTTGACTTCATCAGTCAACCTGATGTCAGATATGATAGATCCAGAGTGGTGTCTCAGACTGAAAGAGTCAGAACTGTTCAAACAGTGACAGTCTCTCTGCAACATCTGATTGAGCTGAGGCAGCAGCTCTTCATGCAACTTCCCAGAACTCAGAGCTCTATCTGTGTCTGTGTTTGCTCTGTGTCCACTTCTTTTTACTGTTGTCCTGATACGTCTGCGATTATTGACTAAAGTGAGATTTGTGGTGTTACACAGTGTACAGTGCAAGTTTCAGCTGTTTAATAAGACACACAGACTCTTTTTAATTGTGCTGTGCCTTTTCAATTGTAGACTGAAGTGGTGTTGAGGCAATGTTTCTCATTAGAGGGCTGAACAAAAGCTAAATGTCCTGTTTGTACGGTTGCCTATAGAAATTACCTGCTCTGACTGACTAAAACACTCCCTCTAATAAGCTTCATAAGCTATCCAGCCAACTAATCAATGTTTATTCTGTCTCTCTGTTCTCTCTCTTTTCTCAAACCTTTGCTCTAACACCATCCCGTCTCTGCTTCAACATCTGTCTTCACACCCTTCATTCACCATCAATGCACCTTTTTGCCTTCTCATCCCGCTCCATATATCCAAGGCGGGCCAGTCCTTCCTGGCCTTTCAGAGGTACAAGCTGGGGGCTGACTCAGCCCTTTTCTCCCAGGAATACACGGACCCCAGCCAGGATGCAGCGGGAGCTCCCTACACCTCTTTCAGTGGGGATGACCTGGAGAGCCCTGGAGGAGGAGGAGGCCAGACCAACAGCGATGGGGCCTTTGATGGCACTGGTGGATACCAGCGTCAGGACTACTGAGAAACTGGTGGCAGATATGTAGTGGGGAGATTCTAGACGAAGTTGCCCAAAGTTTCTGATTTTGTGTGTTTTGTTGTTTCTATCACACTAAAAAAACTGAGTCAAAATGGATCCAGTTTGGGTTACTTTAGCACTGACATGGTACTGGGTTTACTTTACCAATGACCAGTGGGTTGTTCTGAGCCCATGTTAGACAGAACAAACTCAGATTTTACCTTAAAACCTAAATAAATGTGTTGTTAAATGTGCAAAATAATGTGCATATGACATTAAAACAGCAAAATACATGTTATATAATTAAACATGTGTAATTGTTAAAAATAAATGCTGGTACAGATTAATGCAGTATGGTGTCAGTTTTGTCCCAGAGATTTATCCCATGTAAATGCAATGATTTATGAATTAAGCTGATGCATTTTATTCAGTGTGACTTACAGTGATCCGGGGGAAGATGTTAGTGAATTTCATACCTTTGTCAGTAGAGTTATTGGATTTAAACGTCTGTTTATGACCCTTTCGGTCAGAAATCTTGGGCATCTTTCCAGATTTGGGTTCAGGGATCAGCTGGGACAAGAGGTCAGTCATGTGCAAATCTGCAGCTAAAACAACAGCAATGGGTTCAGGGGATCTGTGGGAAAGTGTGGTAGGATGCAGCGAGACACTGGGTTCAATCACAGGTGTTATTTAGGGTTGAGGGCTTTAGAAACAAGCTGTCGATTGTTAGCTAAAATGGTCACCCTGTAGCAGATCAATGCTTGTGACCTCATCGCCTTCATCTTCTGTGGTGTGCTGTCAGTCAGCAAAATGACTGTGATCAGTATTAGATGAAACACACCTTCAAACGCGCACATGCGCAAGCACAGGTTCAGGGCACATTGATTTTGAGCAGACGCAACACAACTTTCTGCTGACAAAACTCCTTAGAGGCGCATTAGAGGATATCAGCATAGACAAAAAAGCAGCAGTGGCATAACTGGCAACTAATCCTCTCAGCTGTGAAATGGGAGTTGTGTGTTGAAGGATCTCCTTTAGGTTTTTACTTTAACATATGTGGGAAAGTGTGTATTTTCATGTTTCCAGAAGAACCCACTTGTTCTTTCCTTCATTGTTGCCTTAGTTCTGACTGCCAAGCAAAATCCTGAGAACACAAGACAGTATTTCCCCGACACACAGGATCACAGGTCTGTTTTGGCGTGCTCAGAAGGAAAATATAGATAACTGAATATTTTATCTAGTTTTTGTCCTTAAGCAAGTTAAAAACCTGAATAAAGCCAATCATTTGGTATCTCTTCAGAGCATACCTGTGGAAGAGGATTAGGGCTACTATATACATTATTAGAGTTTTCTCAGGTAAAGAATTTTTTAATGTCATGATTCTTTAAAGTCTGAATTCAGAATTTAAAGTCAGAATTCCAAGAAAGAAAGTCAGAACTCAAGTCATTTTTACAGTGGCACTAATCCTCTTCCGTAGATCCCAGATAACACAACACGACACGTTTCATATCAGACGTCCTACAGACAACTTACTACAGTGACACACTGTATTTATCTGTTGTGTTTTCCACTTCATTTCAACAAATCTACATATAAGGCAACATCTTAAGTATCTATGAACATGCATTGCTCCATTTTGTAAAAGAAGTATATCTGTATCTCTATAAATACATGTAAATCTATAATTCATTATATTAGAGTGTTTGCTAAAAGATTATGCTTTATTTTAGGACATTTTGCTAGTTCTCTATAAAAAAAGAAATAACAAGAAAGAAGATCTATGGTCTGTTGAGTGTTGTTGTGGTGGGATACTTGGTGAGGTCATCCATGCCTCATCCTTTATGTTGCTTTCAGGACAAGGAGATGCTTTTATTTTGGGATTATAACTGCCTGTACAAAATACAGCAACAACAAAAATTGTGACCAAATTATCAAAGTATATATTCACATATATACTTTAAACTGTACGACCATGTAGACGTAGACGTGTGTTCCTCTGTGAAATCTGTTAAACAAGCATTGAGAAAAGGATTGTGTACAAATGTATGTTTTTGATGTGTTTGATTTTATCCAATTAAAATAAACAAAATACTGTTAAAAAGATTAATGGGTGATACATATATATACATACACTTCCAAAGAAACAGAAATAGAGTGCATAGAAAATCATTTTAAATTTGCAGTAAAGTGATTGTGAGCAACTGCAGTGAGACACAGAGTGTGACACATCTCCCCCCACTGGTGAGACATTTAACTGCAGTCCAGCTCTACCTGTAGATTTTGCAGGGAGAGCTTTTAATTTAGTGAAATAACTGAAATGCAGGAAAATAAAGTGAATGAATGAAATATGTTTATTTATAGTAATTTATTTAATTTCTAAACTATGTCATAAACGTATTTAATAAGTGCACAGATCTATTTTTGTGTTGGTCTGTTATGTTATTAAAAGACCAATAAATTATTAAATAGCCCACATATCATCACACCAGAATGTAGACAGTGCAAAGTCAAATGCATATTATTATCAACTTCTTAAGGATAAACTTGCAGCCCCAGTTACATGCTATAAAACCACACGGTGGCAGTACAGTCAAAGAAAAACAGCTTAAAAAACCAAACCGGCAGTGATCCTCTATCTTTGTCTTACTCTGTTGTAAATTAAGCACACATGTTATAATTCTTAACCAGGAACTGTGTATATATACTCTATATTATTTTGCAATAAAAAAATAATAAAGTTCAACTGTTATGGAGATGCTGCCTTAGAGTGCAGTCGGAAATATAGAGAACAATAATGAAACAGTTTGTACATGTTATACACATTAGGTGAATGATTATGGAATTGCATAATTTCCCCTCACCGTGATATTTTTTATTCTCTTACATAATTATGAATTGTGTAGTTTCATGGCGTTTATGTTTCATTGTATTGGCATTTTCTCCTTACCAGATACAATGTACGTTGATCAAATCCACTCGAAACTTGGAATGTGAACCTTACGATGAGTCCGTGAACGCAACGAGTCACGTCCAACATGGCGTCCCAGCGTAGGTCTTTAATGCAGAGCGTAAGTAAAATATATTAACTAGCTATCACTCTCGCCGATTTAATGTGTAATGTTAATGTTGGACAATGCTAGAAGGGTGTAACTTATCTACACTGACACTCTCATCCGTTTACCTTATCTTATAATGTTGTTTTGTGTCCTCAGTGTTACATCACTAGCATCACTGAGGATGCTAACATTAGCTTGTTTAAGTGGTTTGCTAACAGTCACCTAGCTAATTAGCTTTAAAGATATTGCTACATGTCAGTGTCTAATCTTCAAATGCAGTCGGTATTACCAAAATTAGAAGGGGTTGACTACGTGTATAATATAACTTGTATAATATATCCTAACTTGTGATAGTTAGCTGACGTTAACTAAGCTAGCTACTTAGTTAGCCACTTTGTAAACATCCCACTGTAAACAAAAACTGATTTTAACTAAGAAAAGGTAAACACAGACGCTTGTTCAGACCTTTCCATTGCATCTAAACGTTTGCGTTATCTACAGTAATATGCACAGAAGAAGTTATTAATATGAAGGTAACTGCGTAACGTAGTTATATGACAACGTATAAAAAACTCATAAAAGGCATAAATGACGTTACAAGAAGACCACCATTACTCCAACTGTGCTAGAGAATCTCTAGGAATGTTTTCAGGTTTACAAAATAATTCGTGGGTGGGAAATGATTGTGTAAACTGTCACACTCACTTCCAAAACTATGCCATTTTGACATTTATATTTTGACAGCTATGCAGACAGATATTACAGGATTTATTTATTCTGAGAAAACTATCGCTGGTTCCATATAACAATTATCTTTAAGTCGAATAGAAATTGTAAGAAAGTTTTAAAGAAAGAAAAGTCATTATCCATATTAGAAAAAATGGTATATTTGCCTTAAAATAAAATAAATAACGTGAGATTCTTTGAGCTTGTGGTGTCACTATATGAATTTTTTTGGTGAACTACAGCAAAACAATGTATTGGAAGATTCCAATACATTGTTTTGCAAGCTAATTTGGAGAAGAGTTTCCGCTTATTTCTGTTCATTCTTTACAGCAAGAGAACTGGACAGATGCCCTGCCGCTGTGTCAGATGTGTGGGGTTGGCACAGCACCCAACTGTGTGTATGGCCCTGATGGGAAAGGAACTCAGAGTCACCCCAACGAGGATGGACACCTCAGGTTCAGGTGTGGTCTCGATGAGCACATAGAGACAGAAAGAAATTATGTTGACTGTTTGATAAGATAATGAGCAAACTGAAGTGGTTCACGCTAATACCTGAATCTCAGATGCCGAGCTGACACCTTTGTTAATGTTCACTATTTGGTAATTAACTATGTAAATGCTGATGACCAAAAACTCATCAGCCACAATATGAAATGTGATCAACATCTTTCCATTGTGTCTGTATGATACTGTTTGATAAGTTATAAATAAATCACTATTATGCCGTTCTCTAGCATTACATGTGTAGTATATGCAAGTGTTTGATGTTTGACACATTTAGTCATATTGCTGCCACTACTACTTTAGGTAAAGACAGCCACACTGTGCAGCAGTTACTGTCTACACTGCACAATCTTCTTTAATTGAAATACAACATCATATTTGTTTTGCTTTTTCCACTTATTAGAGGCGAGAATGGCTGTTTCCTGTATGGAGTTTTTAATGGCTATGATGGCAGCAGAGTAGCCAGTCTTGTCCCCCAGTATCTGACCGCTGAACTGCTACTCGGACAGCTTAACTCCAGTCACACAGACAGCGACGTCCGCAGGATCCTCACACAGGTCTGCATATGTTTTTTTACATGGTAATGATTGCAAAACAAATGTATCTAGCACGTGGGAAACATAGACATGTACTGTCCAGGGTGGGAAGCTGATTAATCTTCTAAGTTCTAAATCTAAACAAGAGGGCAGCCCCACAAAAAAATTCTAAACACTATCAAACTAAATGTAGGAAAAGTCCAAGTAAATTTAAGTTATTGTGTTTACTGGACGCATCTAGTGGTGATAAAGGTCCCTCAGCCGGTGATAAGTCTCTGTTGGAGTTTCCACAGGTGGTGTTGATGAGGGAAGGTATGCCTTTGGATAAAATTAGGTTAAAGTTATTAGTTATGAGTTATTTCATGTATTTGATTTATTTGGTTTGATTATATATAATAGGTTATATTGTTTGATCTGAGAATTGAAATAGAAATGCCAAAGGTGTAAAAGGCCATGTAATTGATGGCAAAGCATGTGTTGGTTGGTCTAGGGGGAACGGCTTAGTATTTATAAGGCTCTGGCCATCAAGGTTCTAGAGAGAGTCTGCTTGAGAAAGTCTGTGAGCAGCCAAGGTGATGTGGAAAGCTTTCTTGTGCTACTGCAGAGTGCGGAGAGGCAAAAATAGTTTTTATTCACATTTTTGTAAATAAAATAGATCATTAAGTTTTGCGACGCCAGCCATCTTGCATTTTTGACGTTTGACCCACTGATTTTTGTACCAGTATAAAATATGTTTTTTCTCAAGTTAATCAGATTAAGCACACTTTAATGCTTCTATTTTTAGCAGGACTTGAGATCAAGAAAGAATCACTTTGTTTCAGCAATATATACAATATTTTGCTGCGCAGTGTATATATACATTTATTCACATTTACATTGGTGGCTGAAACTATCAGATACACGTCAGTGTCAGGATTGTAGTTGTTGCACACACGTATTTTAATTTAGCAAAAGTACTCAAATATATAGTAGTAAGTAAAAGTTAAAGTAGATATACATTCACTGGACACTTTATTAGGTACACCTGTAAAAATGCAATGCAATCAAGTACAGAAGCTCCGCTGTGAATTCTACTTCTACAAAGTTATAATTTCTCAGTTTTTAAGTTAGAATTGTCTATGATTGTTATACATGTTTATTGTTGAAGTCGTAGTGGGTGGTAAAGTGTATTATATTAAGGGGAGGTCATAATGTTTTGGCCACCCTATTTAAAATGAATGACGGGAACAAAACATTAGAATCACTTTTTCATATAATTGTTGTAAAATTTGTAAATATATATTGTTTTTTGGGGTATCTCCTTTTAGCATCTTTTACAGCAGTTGAAATTCATGTCTAGTAATTGACTTGTGATCCGCATTGCACATTTCCAACACAATGTCATCAATATATGTGTTTTCCGTTGCTGCAGGCATTTGATGTGGTGGAGAAAAGCTACTTTCAAACTATAGGTGATGCCCTGGCTCTCCTCACGCCCAACGTTTACCCATCATGCAATGAGGTAAGCACACACAAACGCAAACTCTACAAAGCATGTAGAGATATTTATTATGCTGAACATTTAGGAGTTCTCTGTTTGTTTCCATAGCAACCACAGATTTGAGCTAATGCTCAGCCATTGAAGAGTGACCTTGTTATGTTCTAATGGTCTCATCAGCCTGTTTCATTAGATAAGCCGGTGTCGGTTCTCCTTTCGCTGCATTCAGTCATTCACTAGTTGAAGCTTTTCTTTTCTTTTGCAGGTTCGTCTGAAGGAGTTGGAGCAGGAGGTGTCAGGTGGAGCTACCGCTGTGGTGGCACTGATCCTCAACAACAAGCTCTACATCGCCAATGTTGGTATGGACACAGTTGGCGTAATACCCAAATTCTGACTTGATAATAGTTACATAATAGTTGAATTTAGTTTATTTACGTAATTTTCATGTTTTTAATTTTCATCTGATAAGTGGTGCTAGATAATGTTGTTACCACCAAGTGACCAGCCAATATCAGATAACCTCTTAGAAAACTGGCTTTGCACCAATAGATGTCAGGCTTCAGTCAGATTTGACGTTGGTCACTTTACATTTTCATACCTAACATTTTAAGCTGCTGATCAGGAAAGAAGCATCTTTCATTAATATTTTACTTCACCAACCTGCAGGCCATTTTCCTTCCCTAAATGTGAGGAAATTCAAAAGCAGCTATAGAAGACGGACATTTTCTCTCTTTCTCTCTCTGTCACACACTCACCCTCGGAAGCCATAGTCATTATTTAGAAGTATTTCTTTTTAATAAATCAAAATTAATCATAAAGTGCCAGACTTCAGCTCTGCAGATGGGGCTTTTTTTTCCTCCTAACTCAGCATTGTCACTATTCTTATTTCTTTCTCTTGATTTCATCACTGATCAGTGGTTTGAATCGTAGTCTGACGATACATGACATTTGTTACATCTTTTGCTTTGTAGAGCACAAACGAAAAGACACTCTCACCTTCACTCTTGGACTTTTTTTGTCCTCAAGAAAACTGAATAGAAAACGGGTGGGATAGTAATTAGTAGAAGGTAGGAAAGGGGAATGAGCTTCCCACTGGCCCTTGTGGAAGGGTTAAGAGTTCAAAGTTGACAGAACATGAATCCCAGGGAGGTTTAAAGTAAATGTGCTCTTAAAAGCACTTCCAGCTGTGTGTTGATATGAAATATATTTGACAGTTAAGGTCGTATGACTCACAGTTTAATATGCTGGGAGTAGAAATGTGTGGAGGGCAGCCAAGGATACATGAACATAGAGCAGCCGTTGCTGCCAATTCTTTGCATTTATGTAGCAGAACAAGTTTATTTTTGCATGTGACATGATAATGAGACATATCAAAGTTACAGAGTCTAAAGCCCCGGGTCTTACAGAGTGGACTTAAAGAAACACATGTGCTCCTCACTGTGGTCCACTGAATTGCATTAGATTAGTTCTTCAGGCACTTACTGAACTTAAAATTTCGTTGGAGGTGGGGGTGTTCTGGCTCTTCTGGTCAGTGGCCCAAAAATATTAAAGTGAATTAGTCATTGATCAGCTTATGTGTCAGGAAGTGGCTTCATTAGCCAGTGATTAATACTTAGCTTTTTAAATCACCACAGTATCTTAGTTGATTAATTGGCAGAGATTTAAACCTGTGAGTCACTTCAGAGTGACTGTAGTGCATTTCTATCATGAATCATTAATGTGGCATTAATATTAGAAGGCAAATGTCTCAAAAATTCTAATGTGGGTTGAAGAACAAGAAAATCTACATATTTTTTAAATATTGAGACCAACACATTTTATCGTATCATAATGCAGACCAGTACAACAATACAACTAATTATAGCCTCAGGAGTTTGAGTTAACAAACATTTAAATTAGATTTCCATCTTAATATCCTCTTGCCACTGTTTGCTTTCCAACTATAAAGAGAGGTTTTATCTTGTGTAAGTGTTGACTCACCATACAAAGGAGACTTTAGATTTTCAATTTGCTAGTTGGGCCATATATATATATTCTATTAAACTACCATCTTCCTACTCTATAGTAAAACACCGAAATATGTAGAGACTCTTCATTTGCAGGGTGCCTTCAGTTCAGATAATTTAATAGGAAGCAAGTTGAAAATCTGTTAAGTGCTCCTTTAAATACTGACTTGTATGTTCATATTTCAGGTACCAACAGGGCACTGCTGTGCAAGTCCAGCAGTGATGGCCAGAATCAGGTTCTCCAGATCTGCCGACCACACAGCACAGACAATGAGGATGAGCTGCAGAGACTAGCTGCACTGGGTGAGATGCACAAAGAGAGACAGTTTAGTTTAGAAACATTATTGAAACAAAAAATTATATATACATGTTCAGTCATTGCGAAAAGTTTCAGCAGTGGCAAATTTTGCTTTTTTTTTTCCACATTTTTGTGGTATATTGAGGAACAATTATAAGCAGTTTTTAAGTTTTGAAACGGTTCTTGAACTTTTATTGGCAATTGAATTTATGCAAGAAGTCAGTACAATGCCGACCCTTCTTTTGGGCTAAACTCTGACTGATGGTGACCCTTTGGTTCCCAATAATGCTCACTGCTCTTTAATTACAATAAAGAAATTTAATTGTAATTTTTATTTGTCTGACAATTTATTTCAGTTTTAGGTTATCTTAAATGTTATGGTTCTCATCAGTGAGTAGACATATATGTATCTTGACCACATTGGTATAGAAAAAATGCAAGATCATTACAATAGCTACATTCAGACAAAGCTTAAATTACATTACAGGTTAACTGAAGCCCTTTTTGCACATGCGCTCCTGACCAACATTCAGTTCCAGACATTACTCAGAGTTGCATTTCAACATATGCAGCACCCACCCAGACACACTCCATTTGAAATGTGTTCAGACATCAGGAGAAACAGTCAGTTTGGTTTTGCTGAGGGAGGATCTCTGTGTAGAGAGAGCAGGAGACACAGAATGTTCAAGGTGGAAATCAGTTGATCTTTGTTGATAGCATCGAAGCAGGACCAATCACACGATTAGAAGCAACGCGTAATGTGTATAACCTCTGTTTAATGATGGAGATAAAGTCAGAGTCCATGTGGGTTGATTCGCATGTTTGCGTTCACACATGAAGCTCATCCAAGTAAAGTCCAGAGGCCAGTACATGTGTGAAAGCAGCTATAGACTCATCCTTTAGCACAGATTGAGTGGCATAAAGACAAACATATGCAGCCATCCATGGTGGACAGCTGTGTTAATGGTCCAGTAATGAGGGGGAAATACATATGTTGTGATGAGCTTCGCCGAAGCCACATTAGTTTGCGTCAGGCAGCTGTAATAGATTTTGTGGAGAATTAGATGCATTGTTTCCCAGCATTTACACCACATCATTAGATTAAGAGGCAGACCTCTGTCTCTGTTTGTTCTCTCTCTCCATTTCTCTCTCCCTCTCTCTCCCTGCAAGTTGGGAGTCGCATAATTATTTTGTTGTTCAGGCCCTTGTCTGAATGATTTAAATGAAATGGCAGTCATTCAGCCAGCTGAAGGTGACCTCTTACCTCATATTGCCTTCCTTCTCCAAATACATGCATGCATCCCACTTCCTCTTCTATTTATTGCTCTTCTGTGATTGATTCATTGTCTTCTTCCCCACAGAGAACCTTCCTACTTTCCTCTGCCTTTCTAAAACACATCCTATTCCCCTGCCACTAATGTCTCTCTCTCTCCTCTAGGTGTGGATCCAGCTCGTGTAAAACAGGCGGGGCAGATAGCGGGGCAGAGTAGCACCAGAAGGTTCGGAGACTACAGGGTGAAATTCAACTTTAATGAATTTGAATTGCTCAGGTGAAGACAATTCATACACTACAAATACACAAAGAGATAATTAAACTGTGATTAATTAGACAATGTTATCTTCTTCCATCGTCCCATAGTCTAGTTCTGATGCTCACATGCCTACTGAAGGTTACTTAATACAACAAGTGAACAAATCACGCAAAATAGGTGTTAGTTCGATGTGAAACTTAGCAGTGCTGCAATACATAACCAGCTGCGAAAGAAAAGGTATTTGCCTACTTGATGCTGCTTAAAGTATTTCATACAGAAATAGGAGTGACATCAAGCTTCTTCCTTCCATCTTAGCAACAAAGCAAATAAACCAAAATGTTTAGCTGTTCTTTTAAGAACTGTGTTAATTGAAAGTCTGTGGCCTGAAAGTTGTGTCCTTATTTTTGACTCCTAACAGTGTGTGCACTCAGCAGCACCTGTACAGTGGAGGCTCTGTCTCCATGTTCGGGTCTTTATTATCAGATCTGACTGTCATCCAACCCTCTCTTAACCACAGCTGAGCCTCTTGAAATTCCACGACCCAGCTCCACCTCTCTCACACTTCTCATTTCCTGTATTTGTCTGCTCTCCAGGCAGTCCAAGGAAATCAGTCTTGCATATCTTATATTATTCCAATTATGATGCTCAATAAAACACACAATAGAATCTTTATAGGATTTCCTCCTTGGTACCATCAAAGAGAGGCAGGAAATTTGATGTGGGTAAAGTTTAAGTGATTCCTTGGATCTACAGTATAAGATTAGCTAGATGCACTTAGTCTCGTCTTAGTTCTTCCCTCTTTCTTTTTTCGTGCAGTCTTTCATTCTCTCTTCTAGTCTTGACTGCTACCATCGATTTCTTTATTCCATTTGTGTTATCTCGTCTTCTCCTTGCTCATTCTGTTTTTTTTTTTCTATTAACTCTCTTTGATATTAATTCATTTAATTTTGTTCATGTATCTAATCTTCTCATGTCTTCTTCCACCACTAGTGCGGCCAAATCAAGTCCAGTCATTGCAGAGCCAGAGATTGATAGCAGCCAGACTTTGGATGGTGTGACAGGCTTCTTATTACTAATGTCAGAAGGTCTAATCAATGCCCTTGAGTCCGCCCACGGCCCAGAGCAGGCCAATCAGGTTAGTTGATTCATGCCAACAGTTTCTTCCCACTGCAGCCAATTTAATCTCCATTTTTTGGTGTCTATGCTTTAATGTTTCTTCTCTTTCATTTAGAAACCACTTACTCTGTTCCACATACTACTTGTATTGTCATTCTTTAATCTGCGTTTGTTACCCTTCGTGTCTTCTGCCTCGTTTCCTTCCTGCCATGCTTTCAATGCCTCCTGTCTCTCTTTCTCTCTTCTCCTTTTACCAAGACATCTTTTCTTCTTTTCATTCATTAATTTTTTTGCCCAAGTCCTAAATGGCCTCTTTTCCTCTTATTTACTCTATTTTCTTCTCATTTTTCTCTTTTCATCCCCTCCATCAACTCCTCTGCTGTCCATTGCAGGAAATTGTTGCCATGGTAGCAGCAGAGTTGGCCCAGCAGACCAGTCTGGAGGCAGTGGCTCAGTCGGTGGTGGAGCGTGTTAAGCGGCTGCATCATGACGTGTACGTGTCCGGTCGTCAGAGGGCAACTTACTGTTCTCGGCATGAGGACATGACCCTGCTCATCCGCACCATCAACTATCCTCTAGCTGATGGAGTGCTCACACCCACACAGGGTAAGAAAGGGCATTATGGGACTGGTTCATGTTTCATTGAAAGCCTGGGCAGGCAGCAGACCTCTGTACTGGCTATACAAATGCAAGAATTCCTCATTTCAAACTTTTAGCATTTCAAACGTAAAATGTATTATTCAGATTCATACAGACTATCAAATATCATAAAACTTTACGTAAGTGGTTTCCACCCTTGCTTGTTATAACCCTTTAAACAAATTAAACTTGAAACACAAACACACAAAGACTGCTTCAGTGTTACTAAGTGGAAGTAATTCATACCCCACAGACAGCATCTCTGCCACCACCTCCACTATTTCATCCAGCATCCCCCCAAAAAACATACATGCAACATCACCACAAAACAAGTGAGAAAGCAACAGTCTACACCCAAGCCCCACCTATTTGCTACAAACCTGCAGGAAATACAAGGGCAGCTACAGTTTGCTTAGTTAGATAGCTGTGTAGCTGAGGTGATGAACAGCACAGGTGCACCTGTAGGAAGTGTACTGGCACCATTCCTGTTTACGCTTTTCAACTCTGACTTCTGCTACAACTACGTCATCTAAAAAAGTTATCTGATGACGCCTCAATGCTTGGCTGCATCAGTAATGATAAAAATGAGGAGTATAGACACCTATTAGAGAACTTGGCTGAGGGGTGCAGCAGTAACTGCTTAAAGCTCAACATCAGTAAAACCAAAGTGGTGGATTTCAGAAAGAGCAGAAAAACCCCAGTCCCTCCCAGTATCCTGGAAGAGGATGTAGAGATAGT
>OMLM01020653.1:59504-93862 GCA_900302695.1 Helostoma temminkii | reverse complement strand
CTTCATACCATCCAACCTCAGATCTATCAGCTGATCCCGGGTGTAAACAAAGGGGCCCGCACCATGGTGATGCAGCTGTTGCGCTCCGGCCGCACAGGTGAGGGAAAGTATTATTCCAACGGTCAAAAAGACAATAAAAACTCTCTCGAACAACATGTTTAGAGAGGGAAGAACTTAGTTTCTTGAATAAGTTACTTAATAAACTAAAAACTAGAATGATAAATTACAAAAAAGTAAAAAAGTAATAGCAGAAGAGAGAGCGACTGAAAAGGCTGCTGCAAGGCTCGCGCCTGCGCACAAGACAATTATTGCGCTTCATATTATCACGTGTTAATTATTTTCACAATAACATAAATTATTGCTGAAACCTTTTTATTGAATTCCATCAGTTTTTAACGATTGATTATTTATGACAGATGCTACAGTAACAGTCCTGTTATACAGGTCATCTTTCATTTTGGTTATGTGTAGTATGAGGCAGTGTTGGAACCAGTATTAACGCTAACATATTTACATATTAATCCTTCTAAATATAATTGTTGCATCCAACAACTGTCTGTCATACATGACGTATGTCACATTATCATTATGTCTTTTACTGTGCTAGTTAAAAAAGACAAAACCAACAATGACTGTTCTTATTTTACTGTAAAAGGTGGTTGACAGGTCTCGTTTGCTGTGTTTTCTGGCTGAAGGTACAGTAGCAGGTGGTGAGAACCTTCTGGAACAGTTGCTGCTCTCAGGCTGCTGGAATGAGATACCTGAGATCGCAGTCTTAGTAGTAATATTCGTACTACTGCAACTGTATTACAGCATTGTGATGAGCCCTCTTAACAAAGCAGCCTCTTACCTGTGGGTTTAGTCTTAGAACTATACTCAGCAGTGAAGGTGGTATAATACTGGGCAGGGAACACCAGTGTGCAGCCTGAACAACCTGCAGTAAAACCTACATGAAGATGATCAAGTTAAGTTTAGGTTCAGACTGTTTAGCTGTTTTACCTGTGTGATACAATAATAATAATAATAATGATAATAATAATAATAATAATAATAATAATAATAATAGGTTTTAGGTTTCTGGAGCTGTTATCTAATAAACCAGGAGCTTGAAGATGATAAATACATTAATAAGGATAATTAAACTAACAGCTGGTGTTAACAGTGCTACACAAAGTTTAACAATAACACTCACAGGCCTCTAGTATGTGTGCTGGTTGTGACAGCAACATGTTTAAAACAGGAATCTATAGGAATCCTGTAGGTTCTGTTAACATCAATACAAACAAACCCACCATAGAAAAGTACTAGTAAACTGGTTTCCTGCAGTCGGTCTCTTCTGTGAGGTCGATGTCAAGATGCAGTTCATTCACCAAACAGCAGTTCTCTCAGGCTGTGTCTTCCGTTAGCCATGATGCTAATTGGGGGAGGTCATGGATCAGGAGGTATGGCAGTCGTCTACCAGTCATAGGATCGGTGGTTCGACTCCTCCTGTCATAGGTTGAAGTGTCCTTGGGGAAGACACTGAACCCCAAGTTGCCCATGATGAGTCAGGTCAGTTGCATAGCAGCTCTGCCACCAGTGTGTGAGCGAATGGGTGAATGAGAAGCAATGTAAAAGCACTTTACCTATATAAGTGCAGACCATTTACCATAATGTAAAAAGACAAATCTAACCTGAGATGCCAACATGTAGACAGGCGACTGCACACTGATTCACATTTACACTCCTTCCTATCAGGCTGTACAACTTCAAAACAGCAGCTGGGAGCTTCTCCTCTGTGTCTGCAGGTCGTAGATAAATAGCTACATGTAGCATGATGCTACATGCTAAGTGGGACTTGTTAGGAGAGAAAACATCACTGTCTTCTGAGTTAATGTTAGCCATTAGCCATTAGCAGGAGAAATGTGTCTGTATCACTGTATCACAGTGTAGTTAGATGGTGTTTTAACTAGACTGTCTTCTCTGCTAAAATCTCTTCTTTGTTAAAAGAAGCAGAACTGAAGGAAGCTAACACCAGACCTCCATCCCTCATGACCTCTGACCCAACATGTTCTACCTGTACCAGTCCAGTGAGCAGGTATCCAGGAAAACTAATCGATGTTTAAGGATCAGCCAAAGTGTGCGCAGGTCCAACCCACTGACTCTGATTGACAGATAAAGTCATTCTGCTGAAAAGTCGCATTATGAAATAAAAAGGTCATCTCGAAAAATGACGTTTTTAAATAAATACAAAAGGTCTCTGGAAAAAGTTTTTACTGTGAAAATAATTAACATAAGATAATATTTCACAATAATAAGCAATAATATTTAAAAGACAATGTAAGAAATTTCATTGTTATATTAAATATTTTCTCTTATTTAGTCACAGTTATTTATTTCATAATGTCCTATTTATTTAGTGAATTATGGCTACAGGGCTGTTAGAGGTTCAAGAATAGGTTTTTGGTTTAGATTAGGGTTAGAGTAAGGAGATGGGGGATACATTATGTATAAGACTGGTTCACAATCTGTCTTAAAACAATAGACAGATGCTGATGTGATGATGGGAGCTTTGGACGTGATAGAGGACAAAGTGCAGTCATTCCCTAAATGAGTATTTTCAATAATCCACATTCTGTTTGCAAACATACATTTACATTAACACACGTGCTTCTTGTGCATTTGCACAAAGAGCATTAGGAGACTGGTGAAACCATTTCATGAGTCACATGTATGATCATTTTATCAGCAGTCTTTGGATACTGTATTAATATTTGCTGTTGCTGTCTATGGTCCATATTAGGATGAATTATAGTGAACCAAAGTAGCAGCTAGTAGATCTGTAGGAAGCAAAGCGGGAACTAACTTCTGGATGGACATGTTTCAGGAGTTCAGAATGAGAAAACACATGAAAACGCCCCCATTCTGTTGATTTTCTCTGTGAGCGTCTGTGACCTAACATGCTTCTCTCTGACCATGTAGAAATTTACTGGTACCTGCCCAGAAGCTGTTTATGTGCACCCAGAAGAATCATCAGACATAGAGGGTCTGTCAGCAGTTAATGACCTTCTTCTTGTTAATGGTCCACTGGCTAACAGATGTGGCAGTTCACCAGGATTTATCTCAAATTCTGAGTCATCCTCTTCATCACATGGCGATGCCAAATCATTGTCCTCTGAGGCGTGCATGCCTGAACTGTCTCCCGTCAGACGAGCCATCTCTTCTTCCTCCTTCCCTTTGTAACAGATACCACACACCCTTAAGAGCTTGGTGGGGTGAATGTGTTCTATCACTTTTCGGTGGCTGGAGCAAGATCTGCAGACCACAAAGCCACATTTTCTGCAGTGGTATCTATGGTTAATTATCTGGAACCGTATTAAGCAGCGCATGCAAACAGCAAAATTGGAGTCATGAAGATGGCTTCTGCCCTGCAGCAGCCTGGCCCTGCACTCCTCAATGTGTTTCATCCAGGCCTGCTTCTCCTCACATGAAGGAGCAGAGGCATAAAATGACTTGGGTGGAGTTCGGATCAGCCACTGGTTCCTCAGTGCCTCACTATCCTCTCTGTCCTTCAACGTGATGTTCTCTGAAATTAAAAGATGGTATATTAATAAAAATCCAAATGCATAAACTGCCAGTCACAAGTCTGAACAAAAAAGTGTTTTTTCTTTATTTGTATTGTCAGCATTTTCATGTCTTGCAATACAGTGCAAACAGTTGACCAAGCAATTAGTTGACTGATGCACTGGCAAATCATCTGATGGTCACAACAAGGCATTATTGTCTTGACCAATAGTAAGGATCTCCGAGGTGTTAAGGATGAAGATGGAAGATAAGAAAAGGGAAGTGGTGGTGACAGGACTGTCAGCTGTGCCGACACCTGGAAGATACTCCAAACACAGTTCAGCTTCCTGATTTTCATTAAACGTCCTTCAGCCCCCAGAAGCTGCATCTCTGGTACGTCACAGAGGAGCGCTTCCAGAGAGCTGTCTCTTATGTCTCCCAGAGATGAGTGGAACCTAATAGCTGATAGAGATTGGATATTTAGGTTCCCTCAGGAAATCACCTAATCTTCTTACGACCTGATATGATGCTGTGATTGTTGTCATTATGATCGAGTTGACAACCTAAGGGGAGCAAGGAATGTAGGCGGTCTAAAGAGGAAGCAGAATCAGTACGCAGTGCTGGCAGCGACATGCTTACAAGCCCGGTGGAGGGCACTCACATTCCCTGTGGAGGCTTCACTGGACCATACATCCAGTGCCTGCGAAAGTCTCTGGGTATCAGAGGCATCAACCTATAGAGAGCCATTAAGGACTTGGCCATGGAGCAATTTCAGCCAGTGTGGAAAACCCAATGAAAAGACCAGTACAGGTGTAATACATAATGAAACGTTTATTTTACAAGAAATGATGATATGGTAATGTAGGTAAATAACTTGCTTACGAGACTAAGTAGAAACTGGGCTGGGAAGAGCACAAGGTGCGCTGGGAGGTGTGGATTACATAGACACAGATGCAGCTGGGGAACTTCAGTTTTGTTTAACCTACTGCGTCTCCCAGTAGGTTAAACAAAACTGAAGTAATTCTTACAGAAAAGACTCCTTATCGTGTGCACACAGGTGAGGGTTCTGTTATTCAGAGAAAAGTACTTACAAACACAGTAGTGCAATCAGTTCTCAATCCACACAGTCATCCACAGTCAGTAATACAAACAGGGGCAAGAGTGCTGAGGTCCAGGGAAAAAACAATCCAAATACCAGAGAAAAGTCCCTGTCTTTCAGAGGGCGAGGCAAAGGTGTGGTCAGCAACAACAGGTCAGTTCAGTACACGTTTTTTTTTCAGGATTACTAGGTTTTTGCAAGAAGGCTGGAGAGTCAAGTGCACGGTCAAGACAATCTGGCGACTTGAGTAGCAGTTCTTCTTCTTCTTCTTCTTCTTCTTCTTCTTCTTCTTCTTCTTCTTCTTCTTCTTCTTGTTTTATGGCGGGTGGCATCCAACATTAAGGTGCATTACAGCCACCTACTATGCTGGAGTGTGGATCCCCCCAAAAAGAAAGAAAGAAAGAAAAAAGAAAATTCTCAATTAGCATTCAATTAGCAAGACACCCCCTATGAAGGAATGTTTCTGCAGGTGGTGGCCACAGACCATTTCCCTGTCCTCATCCTTTCTGGATGATTTTTGGTCACTTTTGCATTTGGGGTTAGATTTCTAACCTCTGTGTGTCCTTTTAAGTTCATCATTAACTGTTCATGTCTGAGACACAATAGGAGTGGTCTTGATCGCACCAGTCTCAGTGCTTGTGACTGTACTATACTTCCAACTTCTGTAGTGATGTTTTAGCTGCTGACCCATATACAAAACTCCCATAATCCAGTACCGATCTGATCACTGCTACGTATATACTTTTCAGTGCTCCTCTGCTTGCTCCCCAATCTGACCCAGATAAACGTCTCATAACATTTAACACCTTCTTACGTTAAAAACATTAATAATATGTTCATTCCAAATCAATTTTGAATTAAACCACACTCCCAAAAATTTTAATCCCCGTGAATGTGACCATTCTTCAACTGCCTCTAGTATCTTTTGATTAATAATTAATACCCCTGAGGGGTACCATTATCTACCAAATACTTTACAGACAAGGCTGTTTTAATTCTATGTTGAATAAATCTTTTAAATAAATAATCTATAATTCAATTAAACATTTTTCCTGAAATTCTAGGCACTGGGCAATTTCCGTCTGTTCCACACTTTATTTAACAGAGCCAGAGTTTTCATAGACGTTAAAGTACCGTGATGTTTTAATATTATATAACAATATAATATATAACAAACATCTTTCCCAGGAGTTGTCACTTCAGACCTGCTTAAAAGAAGCAAGGTCTTCCAAGGTGAATGGAACCATAACACTATCAGCACTGCTGCTCTAGTCATCATCCTTGCTCTCACACCCTCCTCAGACAAATTATGAGAATGTTCCTTTGCTGTCATTTTTGCTTTCTCCTCATTTATTACTGCTACTTCCTCACCTATCTTTAGTACTGGATACTGGTATTTTCTTCTAATTCCTCTCATACTTATAATCATTCCCCAAACATCCCCAACAGGTGTTGATCTTCCGATCTTATTACAAAAGCTTTGCCAACTGTTTGCACGGTGTATTACCTTTCTAACTCTTGCTTGTGTCTTCTTATATTCAATTAAATTTGAAAAAGGATGTGTTCTTTTAATACTCAAAGAGCTTTATTCATCCGTCCACCAGGACACTGCTTTTCATTTCATTCTTCCTTTACTTTTAGAGATTGACTGATTAGCAGCTTCTACTAGTGTCATTTCTCTTCAATATCTTCATTTAAATCTATTTTACATATTTCTCTTTCACAAATATATGTAAACAATTCCCATCTTGCTCTACTAAATAAACAGTTCCGTTATTTCATTTTTCATTTTATTCTTCTGCAACATTAAATTACAGACTACTGGAAAAAGATCACCTAAATTTCTAGACACCAACATTAGATCCAGTACTGAAGTGTTCCCCATGTGCACAACTATCCTAGTTCCCCTGCCATCATTTATACAACCCATATGTTTTTCCTCCAACAGTTCTTCTATGACCTCCCCATTTATATCTGTTCTAAGTCCTCCCCATAATGTGCTATGTGCATTAAAATCCCCACATACCATCACCACCCTGTTTACTCCCTATACTCACCTCTCTGAATGTAATATCCTCTTAATAAATGTAGCACATCCCCCACCACCTCCCTCCTCTTTATCACACCTGGCAGAAGAAATACAACCTATTCTAAAATCCAAATGTTGTCTCAACCACGTTTCCTGAACACATAACACATCTGGTTCGAAGGGGGAAAACATCTATATATTTCTTAAATTCCTGTCCATTGGCCAATAAACGTCTCACATTCCATTGCAGCAAGAGAACCATAGTCAGTACTATCCAGTCCCTGACTGTTCCTGACTCGTCTGGAGACTAAGCTCATGTTCCACCTCCTCCCAAGAATTCACTACCTGCTAGATCTCTTTTCTCATTTCCCTCTCCTTCACTACCGTTAATCCTATTCGGCCTGACTCCTCCAAAATCGTCTCCTTTTTTCTCCATTATTTCACTTCTTTGGCTTATTTTCATACTGTCATCACTTATAGCTAAGTCTGAATCTCCCCACTCTTCTCCATTCACAGCATAGCTGTGCCTACCTGCCACAACTTTCTTCCATTCATTTCCCATCCTGAAAGGCTGCCAGCTGACAATCTTGCCTTTATCTCTGGATCATCTGACAGATCTCTTTGCTTAATTTGTTGTAGCATTTTGACCATATATCACTGTTCACTGTCAAATCTCTCAGTCACTAGCTTCTTCCTCCTCCCTAGCTATGGGTCGTTTTCCGGCGATTTGAGTAATAGAGAAACACTGCTTAAAAAGGTAAGAGGCACCACAGGTGCTGTCAATAACCACAGGTTAAAGTGATCCAGATGATGTTTGACGGTGATGATGAGCGGGTTGGGAGAGAGCAGGAAGAATGCCAAAATAAGAGTCTTGTATTGGAAGTCAAGCTGGCGATCATGACAGAGGAAGAGCAGGGTTGATTCAGGCTGTGGTTGTGCAGGAAAGACAAATTGTTGGGCTGCTAATGCAAGAAGTCTGTCCCTGCAGTCGGTCCATCACCCCAAGATGTTCAGGGATCAGAGGAGTGAAACATTAAGAAAGGCTGGCTCCCATCTGATGACCCTGTCGCTGGCAGAAGGGCACCGTTGGATGTACGCCAGGCAGAGATGCCAAGCTGGTCGACCTACCTGTGCTAACATATTGCATTATTTAAAACTTTTTTTCGATTCCAGGTTCCTGCTGGCTGCGTGCTGAAGTGTCCTTGGGCAAGACACTGAAACCCTTAGCTGTCCCTCATTTTGTAAGTCGCTTTGGATAAAAGCGTCTGCCAAATGACTAAATGTAAATGTAAAATGTAATGTAATGCACCATGTTGGCAATAATACAAATAAATAAAACCACTGAAGTAGAAATTGTGTCCAAATGTTTTGGTAGTGTTTAAAAATATAATTTCAGCCGTTCAAAACTTTGGTAGCAGATGGAAAGACTTTATACATATATTTCATATAAACAGTGACCTGTTTCTTTAGTACTGGGTCATTACCAATTTGCTGTGTAATGTAAATATGTTATAAAACATATTTGTCTTTTATGTGGTAAAGCTGCTGCCTTCTTTCTCTGCAGATGATATTTTCTGTCTGACTAGATCAGTGGATGAGCTGCTCACCTAGAGGGAGGATCTTCTGGTTCTTGTGCCAGCGACCCTTCAGGATGATGCTGCCGTACACCAGCACATCATTAAAGAGGAAGAATGCCTTTGGCTGGATCTTCCGATGACCCTGCTTTATCAAACCTGGCTGGTACAGGGGTTTTCCTGATGGACCATATGAAGTCTCTACAGCCTGGATATGCTCCCGGTTCTCCCTCTCAAATGTTAACTTGTCCATCTTGGTGTTTTGAAGTCTGTGGCACGAATAAAGTGTGAACACCAGCAGGAGCAGCCGTTGTACTGATCAGAAAACCTGCTTCCTTGTGAGGTTTTCTAATTTTAGACTGAAGACAAACATGTTAGACAAGAAATAAAAGACAGGGAGGGTGATGGGCAGAATGTTAAACTGCTTCAACTGCTTAACTTGTTAACTTAAACAGTTATTATACAAATTCAGAGCATATTCAAACACCATGAGAATCTTTATAATAGTAAAAGTAATATGTGAAGGTAGACTACTATATTACTACTTCATTTCAGTAAATTGTGTTGTACTTGTGTTACTCCACCACTCCTACGTAACAGAACTGGTTAGATTTTAGCCCATTAGTTTAGACCCAGTACACAGAACAAACCACTCTGGAAAAAATTAAACACACAACCACATAGTGAACAGTTCAAAATACCTACAACGTGACCAGTTGCAACTATTGAATTGTGCTTTTATGTTAATGCATCAATAATAACAAACATAACTACGGCATATAACACTGATGGATCCCCAGTTTTCTTTACAAATAGTGCAAGTGCAACTAAAAACTGTGGAGGCTGGTTGAGCAGCTCAGATATCAGCTGGACTGAAAATAAAACAAACTTTGATTAAGCTGCTGTCGACTCATGTTAGTCGCTCACATACCAGAGACCTGGTGTCATTGCTTCCAGCTACACATCCCGGCACTAACCAGCAGAATACAAACAACATTTTTGTGATTGTGAATGTGTTTCTGTGTGATTCTTATCAGGGTCTCAGAGACTTCTTAGAAGTGCAGTACGGTAGCACCTGGTACAACAAAGTTGAAAGGCTTCTTCTAACTACCCCTGTTCATACTGGCCATTCAAACTAGGGCTATTGCAGCTTTTTGCTGCTTTACCGTTGTGTATAAAAGGGACAAACCCAGCATTGTTCGTCGCTGTTGACCTTCCATTACACCAGCACTAGAGGCAGTAAAGTTGGGGTGTAGACGCAGCTCGGGGACAGAAGTCACAAATGACTAGATAGAAGTGGATCATGGATACATGCTCACATGTCTGTCTAAATATTTAACAAAAAGTGATGCAAGGATTTATTCAACATCTTAACCTTTATTAGATAAACATCACAGAGTTCATATGACAGTAGTGAATTAATTATTAGGTAAAAATTAATTTGTCCTTCCATGTACAATGGCTTTACATTTTCATTTTGGTCAGCAGATGTCACCATTTGGACATTCAGATTTTGAAAAATATCTGTAGTCAATAAATACAATAAAGGTTCAGGGAAACAGAGGATTTCATTGATCAGAAAGATCTCAGCAAGTAATGTCTGCCCATCATCTAAGAACAACCCACAGGTCCCATTAATTTATGTACAGTTTACGGTGATACTGATAAAACTATATGAAATATAATAAAAGATGGTGCCCAAACCAATATGAGATGTCCACTTGTCCATTAAATGTCTCATTGACAGTTCTGTGTAAATTCAACATGCACTGAAACACGGACATGTTTGAGAGCTTTGACTGAGGTGGAGCTTAATGTAAATACTGAGGAAAACATATGTCAGACAGAGAGAGGTAGTTATGGAACAAGGGAACATTCACAGCTGATGTAAAACCTTTTGTATACAGAAAATACCTTTATGACAGCATGGCATGTGCCACAGCTGCATACAGTAGCAAGTGCATTGTAACTTCTGGATTTGTTAACCACAGGGATGAATCAAGTAAGACAAGCAATCCCACATTGTTTTGACATGTTTGATGAGAGATGATGCACAAATAGCTCAAACATTTTTACTGTAAATCTGCCACAGTTATGTAAGTTATGTCTGTGGTACCACATCAGTCACGCTATGCATGAATGGGGTCGGTTGAGCGTTGGTCCAGGTTTAGAGTAGTTGTTCATGTGTCCCCAGGTGCCCCTCCTGAAGTCCAACCAGCTGCTGGGAATGTGACTCTGCAACATCAACATCATCTCCTCTTCGTCAATGGACTGTTCCAGATTATCATCCTCTGAGGTGTTGGTCCCCACGCTGTCTTCCCTCAAGCGAGATGTGTCTTCTTCTTCCAGATTTCCTGTGTGGCACTGACTGCACACCCTCAACTGCTTAGTGGGGTGAATGTGGTCTATCAGTTCACGCTCCTTGGAACAAGAATTACAGACCACAAATCCACATTTTCTGCAGTGATGTCGACGCCTGGTTACAGTAAACTTGCTCAAGCACAGCATGCATTTGTTGGTGGTCTGGTCTGGGACCCAAGAAACAGCAAACTTGGTGCCCGGTTGGAGGCCTCTGCTCTGCAGCAGGTTGGCCCTGGATTCTTTAATGTGCTCCATCCAGGAATTCTTCTCCTCAGGTGAAAAGGCTGACACAACAAAAGACTTGCTTGGTGTACGAATCAGCCACTGGTTCTTTACTTTCTCACCATCCTCCATATCCTCCAGCAAGACGTTCTCTGAAACAAAATATCAAAAATGTATATAATATATATATATATAATAATAAAAATGTAAAATAGATACTATGATATAATGAACAAAGTGACATTTTCGTGTTCTTCTACCTGTGATTCATGTTAGAAATAGTTAACAGACTAAACCAAATGTTCCATAAAGTCCATATGACCAGTGTCTGTCTAACTGGATGAGCTGCTCACCTAGAGGGAGGATCTTCTGGTTCTTGTGCCAGCGGTTGTTCAAGATGATGCTGCCGTACACCAGCACATCATTAAATAGGAAGAAGACCTTTGCACTGGGCTTCCGATGACTATGCTTTATCAAACGTCCCTCTCCCAGCAGAATCCGATCCTTCTGGTACAGGGGCTTCCCTGATGGGCCAAATGAATTCTCTACAGCCTGGATACGCTCACGGTTCTCCCTCTCAAATGTTAATGGGTCACCCATGGTGGCTTGATGTCTGTGGCATGAGCACTGTGCCAGCAACTGCTTTTATAGCTCTGGTTTCCTGGCTGAATGCAAACATGTCAGACAAGTAACAAAAGAGAGGGAGGGTGTGAGGGAACATGTTGAACTACATTTTTAAAACTCTAATATGTAAAAAGCCTTAAAGCTAAACAGTTGATCTTCAAATGAATAGCAAAAATAACATCACCACCACACCAGAGGCTAAAAGTCACTCAGCTTTTTTATCTGAGTGCAACATCGTGCTGGGCTATTTACATGTACACATAGAAAATAGAATTTGCTCCACCATGACCTACTATGACATGTTATTTTGTGTTAATTCATCACCAACAATGATTCTCTAATATACTGTAATTACATAGACTGTGTGGTAACAATATAAACATTCACAGGTGATTTATCTAAAAACATCACTGACATCTCTTTTACAACAGAAATATGAATTGGGAACATCAGTCATTCATTCCCTTGTGAATGCACAGATCTTTTCTTTGGAGTTGAAAATAAGCTTCAGATTATACAGGGAGGTCTCAGAAGAAGTGTGTAGTATGGAGAAGGCCTGGTTTGCAGTAGTGTTGAAGTAATTCAACATGGTGTGATGAGCGTAGAAATGTACATTATAGTGCACAGATGAACAATAAACAGTATTCATGTGCAGAGTAAGAGCAGTGGCCCCAAAATGGATCCCTGTGGAACACCTTTATCACCAGTTTTAAACTGAAGCAGTTTTCCTTCCCTGTGTTAATTTTATAATCCCAGTCAATGGCAGCAGATGGAGTTTATGGATGTAGTTTCTGCAGCCAGTGCTGAGGGACAACAAGACTGTGCAACAGTGATATTTGGTGGCAATGTAAAAAAATTGGATGAAGCATCACGTGGAGCAACAACAGGGGCTGAAAGTTTGATTCGGTTTATAAATAAAAACAAAAGAAAACAACAGTTTTTGTTTGAGTGCAATTGTGACACTGAGATGTTCAGTTATATGCTGGAAAGTCTTATCTCTGATCACCTGCCAACACATGGTATGACACACATGCTGCCAGAAATATTCTATTGTTAATGAGCCATCAGTCAAGTGCCAGATACCGAAAAGCCACAGACAACATTCTTTCAGTCATCTAATCAGTCACAGGTTGACAAAGTCCTGTAGTTCTCAGAAGGGTAGTTCCAGCAATTCTGATAAGGAAATAAATTTATTGATTTGAGTTGATAACTTCATTTGTGTACTCTGTGTATCACACACAGATGTGTTGGTTTAAACAGATGCTTCTCCCCCTTCAGTTGATTCAGTTGGATTTACAAACCATTTTCTGCTCATTGTACGGCTTTGGTTGCTGAATGTTTAGTTCTTGTCCGGTTGTAAAAATCCCCAGCCAAAGTGGAATTTTCTTGATCATGTGAGGATTTCCTGCACAGTGGATCCAGCTGCGCCACAGCTGCTGCAATATTTTAACTGGCTAGAATTTAATGCCAAGGTTAAATTTAAGCATTTAAATATTAAATTTTTCCTGCTTTTACAAAGAGTTTTTCATTTGGATGCTTGAATGCAACGTCTCACAATAGCAAACCACTCACACACATTTCCATCATGTCTGTATGAACAACACAAAGTCCTAAGTAGACAAACAGCTAAATATTGCAGCAGAGAGTTTAAGTGCAGCTCATTTATTGTCCCAGCAGATGTGAAACATTCTCCAACATAACAAAACTCACTGAAAGATTGTGAATAATCCACATATAAATAAATAAATGAAACATTTTCAACAAGTTCATGAGCTTACTTTTAGTTAAATATCACAGATGACAGCAAATTAAGGTTGATTTTAAACTATTTGCATCATCATGAACTTTGTATTCAACAGTTACAGTTTATTTTGGCCACCAGGTGTCAACATTTATTTGTATCTTCAAACTTTAAACAGACACTATTATACATCCCCAGTTCCAAAACTGTTGGGACACTGTGTAAAGTCTACATACATCAGCTGGCAATGATTTGAAAATCTCACAAACCCACATTTTATTCATGGACCTGAGAAAAAGTATGATTGTGTTCACAGATTCGCAGACAGAGATGTCTGGAGCTCATGCAGTGATTCCATCACAGAATCACGTCTGTTTTTAATGCAGTGCTGTCTGAGGATCTGAAGCTCACAGACATGTGATATTGCTCTTCGGCCTTGTCCCTTCTACACCGAGATTCCTCCAGTATGTTTAAACCTTTTGATTTCACCACTACATTGAAAACTGGGTAAAATGGCAACCAGTGCATCTCTAATTTTAAGTATTTGCAATATTATGTTGAGAAACATTACTCTGAAATGTTTTAAGAGCTTGTCCACACTGCTTTTCACAGCTTTACTTCTCAGACTCTCTAAAATGATCTTTTGTTGCCAGGTAACGTAATTAGTTGTGAAAATGTTCTTCCAGCCCTTTCCTGTCAGTACCTCTTACTTTTGAAGCCTTTTTTGCCTCTATCCCAACTGTTTTGAGATGTGTTGCTGCCATCAATTTAAAAATCGACTAAAATGCATGATTTTCTCTGTTGTGCTAATCATTGCATTGTGTTTTTATGTAGATTTTACAGTATCATTGGAGTTGTAAAAGGCCTCTCTCGCAGTGATTAATATCAGGGCTAATGTGTTCACTACTGGAAGAACAATGTTGTGCATGGCAGACTAACAAGAAGGAAGCTACTAGCATTCAAAAGATAAAACATAGTTATGCTTACATATACTCAGGGTTATTCAAAACATTTGGGGCAGACAGATTGCGATAAATGTCTCATATCATTGGTGTATTTTATGAGAAAACTCCCAAGGAAACTTTCCTTGTTCCGCATGAAGGGAGGTCAAACTGGTTAGACACTACATTCAGAGAATTAATTCTTCAGGATTTGGCTTTGTTGAAGCCTTTACCACACGTGTAGCCACCACAGTTTTTGTTATATGTGTTATTATTATTTTATGTGTTATTTTAAATTTTTTTTAATATTCAGAATAAAGAACCCCCCCAAAAAACAATGTGTCCTGGGCTGCTTCAGTTTCCACCAGGCTACATATAATTTATATAAAACAAGAGTGGAACAAGGTGGCTGCTCTCTTACACAGACAGTCCACCAGAACTTGCTCAGTTTTAAGATACCACGTGGGCAAATTACCAGTTGATAGGAACTAGCAGTTAACCAACAACCTGGTGATGGTGAAAGGGAGACAGCGGGAAAAGGTGTTTTAATAAACTATTTCTGTTTCTGTTTTACTTGCAGAGTTGATGTCTCACTTGTACTATCTTTTCAGTTCTGCTAATCTCACTCACTGTTGCCAGTAAAATGCTGGGAACCAGTCCAGCATTGCTACTCAGAATCACTTGCCCCAGTGCATCCAAATATCTGTTTGCAAACACATGCTCTAATGTTCAGATGTGTTAGATTTAATAGGATGAGGTGGTGTATATGTAGTCTTTTTAATGTTTAGTGCCCAAACTGCAACAGTAGAAATGTAATCAGACACTGAATTAGTTCATTAGTTAGTACATTATTTCATACACAGAAGGACTCACTTGGTTGAGAGATTAGACTGAGGTGGTGTTGCCTCTCAATGAGGATGGAAAGTGGCGCAAAGTGAAGGTTATAATAGATATGTCCCCAAAAAGAAAACTCTAGATATTTAAGCTAGTTGTTCTGCCAAAATAAAAAAGCATGTGTGCACAGGAAAACTGGATAATTGTAAATGACCTGTTAGACCTTGAAGTCTCATGGATGACAGAAAAAACTTGTGTTTGTTGAAGAAAACTAAGAAGTCAACAATAATATACAATACAAACACTTCTTAAAATGTATAACCTTGTGAAAGTGGAATTCATGACAGAGCTGCTGAATTAGATTACATTATATTGTGCAGTTGCATCTTTAAAGTAGCAAATAAATGTATGAAGGAAGACGCAGCAGTACTAGTTTGTTTTTACCAGATTTATTGACAATACACAAATATTTTCAAGAACATTGTTACCATACATCACCACAGGCCTCTCTCTTTTACTGACAATGCCAAACCCAACAGCTGAGTGACTGGCATGTCACCACTCTATATGCCAAGAGGAAGCACAGAGACATACTTCCCCACTGACATTCTCATTCGATCTGACATTCTGCAAAGTCACAAGTATCAACTCGCGTCATGTGAGTGGTACATACAGATACATAATATTTCTCAGCTGATAAAACACAAAGGGCTTGATTTGCAAAAGGTTTTCTGTAAAAACAAACTTGATGACACCTGCCAAAAATGGTGCACAGTGATCTCCTAAGGATCTGGCACACTGAGGATTTGGGCTTTCAAATGAGCAAATTAGCACCTTTGTGTTTATAAATACTCAGAGTGAAGCATTTTTGCCAGATAGCAGAAAATACTGGGAAGAATAAATGCAATACAAAAACTGAGCACAAAGTGACTGCGGGGGCTGGAAAGGCTGGTGCAATCAGCTGGCTGCTGTTATTCAGACAAAGAGGAGGCATAGCAGAAATGAAAGACTGCCTGGAAAACGTGTGTTTACTACTGGTGTTGATACAATGACAATAATATGATAGCGTGAGAGATTTTAAAATTAGGACGCAGAATAGCAGCATGATTGGGCTGAGGAACAATTGAGGGGACTAGCAGGACGGCTGAGATGGGCTGAGCAGCTTCATGAGATAAATACACAGGGGTGAGTGGCAGTTATCACATCGTCAAAACTTTTTTTGTCACTGCTTCCTTGTGTCAGGATCATTCCAGTGTACTGAAGCTGTCCTGAAGTTCCCGTTACAGAGAATGAGCCATTACTTCAAGTTTTTGCACCCTGCTGTTACTAGTGTGCTGAGAGATATAGCGTTTCTTCTCGTAGTAGTAAAACATTGTTGCAGGAGCTCATCAAATTTACTCTTCACCCCTTTCATCACCTAATTTAAGTATAGCTGCCTCCACCATGTTTATATCTCTTCATCGTGTGTTTATCCCTAACAGATCGTCTGCAACATGTCGACCAATAAAAAGTGCACATTTCAACACTAAGGATGCAATTCAGTAGCTGATCGTTGGGATCTTAGTAAATCAGGCCCTCAGTCATGAACTTTCATGTCTTTGTTGAACAAACCTAATAAACATAAAGTCATGGTGGAAAAAGTAAGAAGCATTTAAGAAATGGTTGAACCACCTTTGGCAGTAAGAGCTTTGTAGCTCTGGATTAGACCTTCACAACATCCAGGAAGAATGTTGGACCAGCCGTCCTTAAAAGATGCTTCAGTTCAGACATATTTTGAGGACGTTTGGTATGAACGCCTTTCTTTAGGTCATTTCACAGCATCTCTGTTGGGCCGAGGTTTGGACTCAGATTGGGCCACTGCAAAAGGTGGATTTTGTCAAAACCAGCCACCCTGACCCTGGAGGACACCTTAATAAACTTACATTCATCCTCCCCTTGTAAAAGATGAGGAGAAAGAGGTCAGCATGCAAATCACAATGATGATTATATTTTCCAAAGCACAAGTATATCAGAAAGATGTCAAAGGTAGTTTGTCAAAATGAAATACAAAATGTATTGGTGACGACTGTGTTTAATGAAGAAAACAGCACGCACATTGTTTTTACCTCAGGATCACATGAAGAAAGACGCAGCTATCCCAGATTGTTGTGTTGACAAATCCGATGAGAGATGACGTACAAATACTTTTCAAGAGGAAACAATGAGCATTTTCCCCATAACTAGCACAGAACGAGTCCTGACATTGTCTGACTTCCCAGGCCTCACTTTCAATGGTACTTTCACACAAAGTTGCGAGAAAACGTAACTGTTTGCAATTTCCATGTTTCCTACATAAGTCACAAATATCACAATATTCTAAAAACAGATAAAACTCAATTATGACCTTTCATGTCTTTACTGGACACACCCATTAAACATACAGAGCAATGGTGGAAAAAGTAAGTGTTTTAATAACAGGCTGAACCACATTTAGCAGCAAAAACTTCATGCATGCGCTTCCTGTAGCTGTGGATTAGACCTGCACAATGTCTAGGAGGAACTTTGGACGTAGTCCAAACAGGAATACCCAATCCACACACAGAGCCCGATCTTTGAGTCCAGTTCAGTTCAACTGTCAGCGCTGGATAGATGAGATGTAGGGGCATCATCTAATACACTAGCTTTTAGCTACAGGATGAAAAGTTAAACTGATTAAAAACCTGCTTATCAAAGGTTTACCTGCTTGGAGAATTGGAGGTATTCAAGGTGCTTGTTGTCTCTTTATACTAAACATGGCTAGTTCTTGAGTTTCTGACACAAGTTAGCAAAGTCTGAAAACACTGCAACTGTTTTTTGTTCTCTGGATGAGACCAGTCTTTCAGTGCTCTTACTTTCTCTGGGCCCTTCTGGATACTATCAACTGGCTGCAGCTTCCTTCGGTTCGGCTCATTTTAGCAGAGGTGCTCCCAAGGGGGGGCCAGGCCCCTGGTAAATTGCTGGTCACCCCACTGGCCCCCCCGGGGAAGCTCCCCCCTTTTATAAATCATGTTCAGTTCTTACCTTACAGTCTCCTTTAATTAAAACATAAATTCAAAACCCAGTAAATAAATAAAAAAATAATGAGTAAATAAATAGCAAATAAATAAAATAATAAAAAAGAGCATAAATCAGATTTTTTTTCATGTTTTGAACATGAAAAAACATTCTTAAAACAGGTGTTCCAATTTATTTTGAAAGAATTTGACTTTTTAATTTTTTTTATTAATAATCTATTAATGTTGATGTTTTTTTTATTCAGCCAAAGTGTTACAGTAACTCAAGCTGTGTTGAAAAGAGTTTGAAACATTGTGTGTTTTTCTGAGGTGTTTGTGTTTCTCAAAAGTTCAGGTAAATGTGTTGGATGCATCTTGTCTTTTTAATGAAAAACAGTCAAAGGGCAGGCAGTGCACAGTCACAGGCTTAACTTAGCACAAGGAGCACCCATTTGGTGAGCCACCCTTTTCACTGGCCCCACCTGGCCACTGAATGTTTTCTGGAGGCTCCACTGCACTTTAGCAGATCAAATAGATGAGGAATGTTAGCAGAGCCTCATTAAAACAGCCACCATCTATCACCTCAACACAATAAATAATAATAATAAACAATAATACAGCTACACATGTGGCTAACATTGACCCAGACTCTCTTTCTCTAAGCCAGTCTTCCTCTCTCTTTTATATTAACATGAGTGTAACAGCGCCCCCCTAAATGTTCAGTGGTGAATGTGTGGTGAGACACGGTACTGCACTACTATCACTGATGTCATGTCTGAGAAGAGGCCAGGTAGAAGCTGGCTTCACTTCTCTATATTGTTGCTGGACTGTTGTGATGTGAACTTGAACCAGGGACAGCTTCACCTTAAGATGAATCATCTAACATATTAGCAACGCCTCACCACTGGAACATTACTTGTGCATATGACTACTTACTGCAGAGGTGTTTGCATTGTGGCTAAGACCTAAATTGTTACTTCATGTGCTGTTGCTTATGGCTGAGTAAAGGAGCAGCCAATCACATACCTGGCTCTGCCCTCTCTGCTCTGACTGACAGACAAACTCATTCTGCTGAAAAGGCATAATGAAATAAATTGGCCATCGGGAAAACCACCATTATGATTCTATAAATGCTGTTATTGTGAAAATAACCAGCATGAATTAATATTTCACAGTATTTAATAGTAAATAAACGTTTAAAGCAGAATATTTATTATTTCACAATAATGAAATGTATTTTAAAATGTGTACAACTGTTTCACCATTTCATTCTCATATTTTCTCTTCATATTCTCATTCACACAGTTATTTATGTCATAATGTGCTATTTCTATTTCTGTGCTAATCTATTTATTTATTTTATGACCACTATTCTGTTCTGACCCGTCTTATAACCGTCTCTGACTAACTCCCCCGAGCTGCCTCTGAACCTGAACTTGCCACTCACCTCTCCAGTCAACCTGCCGCACTAACCCTGTGCGATAACATCCACTCACCTGACAATCTGCGTAACATCAGCCTTTGTTTGCCAAAAAAACAGACAAATGAATTTTAAATTCACCTGCCAGCTGAGCTGCTGGTACGTCTCTGCCCTAAAGCCCAGAGGAAGAAAGAATCATACACAAAACAGACATTCAACTCGGTGGCATTTATGCACCGAAGTGATGAAGGGTTTCAGGTTACATTTCTGGATGCAGCAGCAGACACACATTTTTATTGTTCATAGGGAATTAAAAAAAGACAGATATGAAGTGTAAAGACTTTTAAAAACATGAACATGGTGACATTTCATCACACTTATATAAACTATATAAAACTATATAAACTCATTATTTTAAGATAACAAAGGCGGTTTGTGTTTATTTAACATTATCTATAAATATAACAATATAATCAATATCTATAATAATATATCATAATTAGTATTCACTTCAAGGTTGTTTTATCTATATTTATTTATGAATATTAAATAAATAATGATAAATGGTAATATATCAGAATAATTAGTTATCATTTGGTTCATTGTTTAATATGCTGTTTTTAACGGTGCATGGTGAACACATCAGTTATGTTTGTGGGACTGCAGTCATATTATGCTGGACTTGGGCCGCTGCTTATGCTTTTGTCTGGAGTTAACATAGTTCATCTGCCCCCACGTGCCTCTCCTGCAGTCTAACCATTTGCTGGAATCAGCACTTTGTGTCGTTTCTATCTTCACCTCTGGACCATCTTCATCACTGGGTGGTGTCAAATCATTGTCCTCAGAGCTGTTGTTCTCTGCGCTCTCATCCCTGATGAGATGAGACATCTCTTCCTCCCCCCTTCTGTGGCAGAGGCTGCACACCCTTAACTTCTTTGTGGGGTGAATGTGCTCCATCACTTCTCGGTGCTTGGAGCAGCTGCTGCAGACTAAAAACCCACATTTTCTACAGTGGTGTCGGCGCCGAGTCACAGTGAAATTTTTTAAGCAGCGCATGCACTTGTAGGAGGATTTGTCTGGGATCCAAGAAACAGCAAAGGTGGCGCCAGGTTGGAGGCTGTTGGCCTGCAGCAGTTTGGCCCTGCACTCTTCGATGTGTGCCATCCAGGACTGCTTCTCCTCACATGAACAGGCAGACACAAAAAAAGACTTGCGTGGTGTTCGCATCAGCCACTGGTGCGTCATGTCCTCCATGTCCTCCAGCAAGATGTTCTCTGAAATAAAAAAAATGATGCAGTGATAAAAACAGGACCTTTGGTATAGTAACCAAGTAAGTGGTAAGTACTTTTTGTTTTTTCTATCTGTAATTCATGTTAGAAACAGTTAAGATACCTAACCAGTGTATTAAAAGGTAACAGCCAGGCGTCCATATGACCAGCTCTTTGCTTAGCCAGAGGAGAAGTGGATGAGCTGCTCACCTAGAGGGATGATCTTCTGGTTCTTGTGCCAGCGGCCATCAAGGATGATGCTGCCGTACACCAGCACATCGTTAAAGAGGAAGAAGACTTTTTGCTGCTGCATCCGACGACCCTGCTTTATCAAACGTCCCTCTCCCATTAGGACTCGACTCGGCTGGTACAGATTCTTCCCCGATGGGCCAAATGAAGTCTCTACAGCCTGGATACGCTCCCGGTTCTCTCTCTCAAATGTTAACTTGTCAATCATGGTGGCTTGATGTTTGTGGCATGAGCACAGTGCCAGCAGCTGTTTTTATAGCTCTGGTTTCCTGGTGATGCAATAGTGCTTTCCAATTTAGGACTGAAGGCGAACGTGTTAGACAAGTAACAAGAGAGAGGGAGGGTGTGAGGGAGTTTTCTAATATGTAAAAAAGCTTTAAAGCTAAACAGTTATTCTGCAAATTAATAGCAAAAACAACATCACCAACAGATTTCAATTTTTTCAATTTTTTTTTTTTAACCTAAGTCCAATACTGTGCTAGGCTATTTACATGTACACATAGAAAATAGAATTTGCTCCACCTTGACCAAGTACAACATTAAAATTATGCTTTCAAGTTAATTCATCACTAACAATGATCCACTAATAAAAAGTAGTTATATAAACTTTCATGAACTGCTATATAAACAGTCCCGGGTAATTTAACAGGAAACATCACGGACATAATTGTTACAACAGAAACCTGAGAACAAAATTATATGTAAACAAAGTAAGAACATGACACAACAATTTATTCACACAAACATGTACAGCAGTAGTGGTAAAATGAGCTGATAGAGGTTTTAAGTCTTGAGAAGGAAGAAATGTTTCTAACTTCAGACTGTTACAGCTTATTCCTTTAGTAACACACGTGTGCTGATGCTTTCATATAACTCACAGTATTCATTTGAATAACTGCAGTAATAAATCCGTTGGTACTGTGGTCGACAGCGTCCAGGGGTCCAATAGTGGCAGCAGCAGTTCATACTCCATTATCTGGTAAATATATATATATATTTTTTGTTTTAAAATAAGAAAAATACTTTTTTTTATGATCATACTTAATTTAGTTTTTGAGCAAGATGTTGAATGTGCTCGCTCGTATGACAGCTGGGATAGGCTTCATATAGGCTCAGAAAATGGATGGATGGATGTTGAACATGACATTTGTCAGAAAATCTGCTGCCTAAACAAATTTGTAATATATTACTGGACTGTTTCACTGACATCTTTATTTAGAGACCGTATATGCTTCGGAACATCTTTTGTTTGCGCTGTTGTGAAATGGACACTTTTTTTTTATTACACATGGAGGTAATAGAAGAATAGTCTGCAGAAGGCCTGGCTTACAGTGGTGTTGAAGGCTTACAAGATGGTGTCATCAATGTAAACATGTACATTACAGTGTAAAGCGGGTTTATATTTCTCAATGAAATCAATCAATGTGGATATAAACATCTTGTGCAGCAACAAAGCAGTGATATGCAACACTAATATCAAACAAGAAAGTTTCACTTATAAGTAAAGAACAAAACATTAGTTAATGTTTCAAAATCCAGTAGTATTGTGATCTAGTATTGTGAGACTGGCTGAGCAGCTCAGCCAGAAGCTGGAATGTGAAACAGCAAATATCTGGCAGGTTATCTCCAGGTAATCATTCTTTGACAAGAAATATTTAGTTGTTTCTGCGCAGGTATGTTTTATAAGCCGTTCATTCTGTTAGTAATGGCAGTAAACCACACCAAGTAACATCCTTCCAGTAATTCGAGAAAAGACACTTGGCGAGAAGTTGATGCAATTTGTGATGAATTTAGATGAGACATGAGCAAAAGGAATTTAAAGGGAAAAGTGGTTTGAACTCCTTGTTTTCTTCTTCTGACAAGGAAATAAATAATTATACTTGTTCTTGTAAGGGGATCTTCCTGAGGGTAAACTCACAGCTGGTTGAACATTTTCACGTGAACTTCATTAGCACAACACAAAACATATCACCCTTTTCATATGGTCAAATGAAAGCTTGATTAGTCATTAGTCAGTACGATTAAACATTAAGCTACAGTGGATTCAGAGACATGAGGAGTTAAACTGAATAAGTGCACATAAAGTTTAGGATTTAGGTTAGAAATCAAATTGAAGCAAAACATCTGAGTTTGATCACGTGTTCAGATGACATTAAGAACACTGCTCTAGTACTGTGATACTAGAAGCAAAGTATCAGAAGTAAGTGTGGAGGAATGTGCAGGTAGTGAAACTACCCAGGAGGCCTCTTCCTAATCATTTGGTATGTGGATCAGTTGGTAGCGCAGTCTTCTGTCAAGCCCAGAGTTGGTGGTTCAATTCTCAGTTTCTCCTGGCCACATGCTGAGGTGTCCTTGGACAAGACAACACAACCACCCCATAGTAGCGCCGTCCTCTATGTCCAGCAGTCCAAACAACAATTTCCTCAAGGGGATCAATAAAGTCATCATCATCATCATCATCATCATCATCATCATCATATCCACCCAGGGAAGGTAAGACATGTCCACATGAAAAGGGTCGCTGGAGGATCTCAATGCCCAGGCTTGGACCAGGATAAAGGACTAGCTGCTGAAGCTGGTTCTGTTAGGACAGACGGCAGCATTGTTGGCCTCATTGTTCACATAGTTAACAATGTTACCCCTGATCAGTGTAATTTCTTCCAGCTTGGGTGGGTCAATGTGGTTGCAGTTTCTGGAGAATCAGCGCAGTAGAGAGATGCAACTGATGGAGTTGGAGCTGCTGGAGATCAACTGGTGTGTAGAGGATTAAAGGAGGCCTGGTGGAGAGGAGCGGGGTGATAAGGATTAGGAAGATTAATAGGTGAGTATAGGGAACCCTGTCTCCTAAAAAGTATGTTCCTTTACGACTAAACTGCAATCACAAAACACAATCACAATTATAAATTATATAAAAATATCGTGGGCTGGGTATTAGTGAAAAATGTAGCAGATCACTCCACACACAACGTCTGCATAAAACACAACACAAACATGATCTGTCTCTAACCTTTACCAAAGTCTTTTTCATGCCTAAACCTAACCTCAAGCAGGGCTTAAGTTCATGGTCATGAACTTGGGTCGACAGATTGTCAGTCCTGCACATCATACACTCACCATCCACCTCAACCACCTTCCTGTGAATCAGTTCCTGTTAGTTAGTGTGACATTACATTAATTCACAAAACATGTTGCCTGCACACATAATGATTACGTTTACAAATACATAATTGCAATTGCAGTTTAGGTGTGCAGAGACTAGGGCTGGGCAAGTTATTATTGGCTTTAATGCATAAATTAATTAACGCTGATAATTATTTTATTGTGCATTAACACATTATTATTATTATTATTATTTTGAAAGTCCATTGCTCATTGGCTCTGAATACACATACAGACAAACCATGGGAAGAGAAGGGTGGGATGTTGATCAGTACTGGCTTGGGATGAGCGTCATCACGTCTCAACCAATGAGAGCATTTAGGTGGGTCTAAGACTGCTGCTGCGCTCACAACACAGCTGGCAACATAGAATAACAGGTGGTGACAGCAGAGTGGAGAAAGGCATTAAACTCTACATGGACATTTTCATTTTAAATCTCTTCCACATGGCGGTATAACCAAAATTATTTTTAACTATATAACTGGATCTGACTCTTTAGGGGAAACTTGGGGTTCAATGTCATGCCCAAGGACACTTCAACATATGACTAGAGGTGGCAGGAATAGAACCACTGAACCCACGCCTGCCCTACCTCCTGAGCCACAACTGCACCTAATTTGTTTAAGAGTTTGCAAACCGATGTTATTACAGTTTTGTTCATATATCAGTATTTTAAAATAAAGGTGCGCAACACACTACTTTTACATAATGTGATTAATCACAGAAGATCATGCCATTTATTGCGATTAAAGATTTTAATTGTTAATAGGAACATCATTTTTAGGAGAAGTTATTGGCAGAGATCTTCTGGTGAAAATGGGTGTTGATGTTGGTTTGTGGTACAACCAGGAAGAAGCCTTTACTGCTGTTGTTGTGGTGAATAAAATATGTTGCTAAGTTCATTTGATGCTGCCCTACTCCTGTATGGATTCATTTCTGACAACATGTACAACTGACTGTTGTACCATTTAATGTCACTTTGCTGCTGCAGACAAAAGAATTTCCCCATCGTGGGATAAATAAAGTCTTATCTTATCTTATCTTATCTTATCTGACACTCCAAATCGAGGCATCATGTGCCTCTGCACACGACACACGACATTTAAACATTTAGACATTTAGACATTAGTCTTTTATGCTGCACTTGGGTCCTCATACTAACAACAGGATGAAAGCAGAGCTATGCAGGAGCAGGCTCAGGTTTTGAAATCTGCAACAAAAGAAAACAATAATATTTTGTTGAGCGGTTCAGTTGAGCTGGAAAACAAACTTTGATTACCTGCCAATCCAAGTGACTCACACACTCTGCTGCCAGGAACCTTGCTATTGTGTCATCAATGAGCCATTAAATAAAGGCAGTGAACCAGTAAGAAGCAAACAACATTCTTCCAGTCATAGAAGAACATTTTACTATTCAGTTATGACAACAATCCTAATCCTAATCTGTGTGGGATATAATCAACTGACTGGGTAATTTCCACTTAAGGGCCTGAAAAACGATGTAGCGATGTATGAAGCTCAGTGGTTCTGACATGTGGTCAAGAGGAACCGGGAACTAAACCAACAATTCTGGGGTCGGGTGTGTAAATAGAAGATAAAACTTTAATATGGCATTGATTGATTTTATTGCAACTTTTTCACAAGATAAAAATGACTTCATGATACAAATTTGCTTCATTATTGACAATAACAAAATTACTTCGTTTTTACCTCAGAGTAAATGTTTCTACAAACCAAGTAAAAAACGCAGTAATGTTATGAAAGCAGTAGATATGTATAAAAACACAACTCTATATTATAAACATTAAACATTTTCCTTCTGTATTTGTTGGAGCAGCTCTGTGTTTTAATGTTGACATGATTTTAATTATAATACAGTTCATTGTTTAACATGGTGCTTGATGGTGGTGAACACATCAGCTTTGTCTGTGGGAACAGTCACATTATGCTTGTGTAGGGCCTGTGTGGCTTTGGTCCAGAGTTAATGTAGCTGTTCATGTGTCCCCAGGTGCCGGTTCTGAATTCCAACCAGTTGCTGGGAGCGTGGAACTGCATTGTTTCCTCCTTCTCCTCCTCCTCTTCATCACTGGATGGTGCCAGATCATCGTCCTCGAAGCTGTTCCCTGCGCTGTCTCCCCTCAGACGAGTTGTCTCTTCTTCCTTCTGTTTGTAGCAGTGGCTGCACACTCTCAACCTCTTTGTGGGGTGAATGTGGTCTATGACTTCTCGCTGGCTGGAGCATGAATTGCAGACCAAAAAGCCACATTTTCTGCAGTGATGTCGACGTCTAGTTACGCTGAAGTTGTGTAAGCAGCGCATGCATTTGTAAGAGTTTTGGTCTGGGATCCAAGAAACGGCAAAGTTGGAGCCAGGTTGTAGACTGCCGCCCTGCAGAAGCCTTTCCCTGCACTCATTAATGTGCTCCATCCAGGCCTGCTTCTCCTCGTGTGAAAGGGCGGACACAAAAAAGGACTTGCTTGGTGTACGAATCAGCCACTGGTTCCTCAGTGCCTCATTATCCTCAATATCCTCCAGCATGATATTCTCTGAAATGAAAAATGCAAAACAACCATTATCACACAGAAAACAGTTTTTAAAATCAGTGATTTTGTGTTTTGTGCTTTAGATCCCTTTTTCCTACCAATATCATGATTAAGTCACAATGTCAGCTGGAGACAAAAGACATGAAAACTGGAGGTAAACATGTTTGTTTTTTTTACAGCACACTTCGTATCAGGTGAAGTTAAGTAATATGTTGCAAAGTCTGCTGTTAATCAGACATAGGAAAACTAAGGAATAGAGTTAGAAGGTTTTTCTCTTGACTTTCTAAGTGCTTTATGTGTGACGGCTACAAGCAAACATACAACACCTCCTTCCATTGTTATACCTAACGAGCCTATTCAGGCCAGGGTGAAGTAAAACCAACCCGGTGGATAAATTTGTGGTCTCTAACCAACTACCCTCAGACTGAAGAAGCTTCTTGGATGAGGAGTGAAATGTTTCAACCTAACAAGAAGGAAATCCAGTTGTCACGACTCAACTTCCAGATAACTTCACCTGGATGACTGAGAATCTTCACTGATGTATTACAAACATACTGTTAGCTAGCGAGTAAAATAATATAATGTCAAGTTATTACTCCTAATTCTCTTTCAGACACATATCCACCTACAACTGAGACAATATCTGAGCTCACTTGATGCTAGGTGTGCAGTAAAAATACAAGCATTTTTGATGAACAGCTCAGGATCCTCTCATTTCCTCAAAGTTGTCTTTGTTATTTTACTGACAAAATCAGTTGGTATGTGATTAAACTTAAAGTTAGAGCCATTATTTATCATATTCTGGCCTTCGACAACACAGCAAGATGACATTTTCGGTAGATAATGTAGTAAGAAGCATCTACTGTCTGGCCACAGTGAATGAACAATTAGCGTGTAATGGTGGGGAAATGTGGCCCCATTGGCTTATGTTGGGTTAAGTTATTCAAAAAACAAACCTGGTCCCAGAGAGTGAGTGACTGTTCATTCAAATTACATAAAATTGTATTTTCAGCAGGAATAGTTAAAATACAAACCAACAGTAACTTGGTGCACAGTGTTAGGAACCTCTGCTTCCAGCTAGTCCCTGCCCACCAACAAACGTCACAGTGTTTACTAACTGTAAAGGTGTCTATAACTAGTTAACTACACAACTTTAACCATTCATAACTCACAGCAGTAGAGAAATATAAATCTAATTAAACCTGACAGTTACGAATGGATGTGTTCATGTAAATTTTATTTTATTAAGTATACTAATGTATAGTAAGTATTCGTCTATGTACTTCTACTATACTTGCTAGTATACTATTTGAATACTTCTTGGGACTAAATTGGCCATTTTTTTAGTTTACCTCAGATAAGTACATAAAAATACTGAAAATATAATAAGCATGCATAGTCATGTGACTATATGAACATTTGTCCCACATTTTTAAAACACTTGCAGTATTATTTATCTAAATTAAATAGCCAGAGGTAAAGTGAATGAGCTGCTCACCTAGAGGGAGGATCTTCTGGTTCTTGTGCCAGCGACCCTTCAGGATCTTACTGCCGTACACCAGCACATCATTAAACAGAAAGAATGCCTTTTGCTCGCGCTTTCGACGACCCTGCTTTAACAAACATCCCTCTCCCATCAGGATTCGTCCTTGCTGGTACAGGGGTTTCCCTGATGGGCCGAATGAGGTCTCCACAGCTTGGATACGCTCCCGGTTCTCTCTCTCAAATGTCAGTTTGTCTGTCATTGTGGCTTTGGGTCTGAGGCATGAGCAAGGTGCAGTTGTTTTTATACATCTGACTTCCTGGTTATGAAATTACACTTTCTAATTTTAGATTGAAGACAAACACGTTTGGGTGTGGGGAGGCATGTCAAATAATTTTTAGATTTTTAACAGTTCAAAGTCAGAACAAAGAGAAATATGAAGCCTGACACAAAAAATAACTTTTGCAGGAAGCTAGTACTTTTAGTTTTTGAAATTCTATTTGATATGTTATGTTTTTAATGCTTCTGTACTTTATGTTTTGAATGCAGCTTTTGCACTTGTAATGCATTACTTAGAGATACTAGAGAGTGTTAGTTTACATTTACATTTACATTTACTCATTTTGCAGACTCTTTTATCCAAAGTGACCTACGAGTGAGATACAAAACAAGCAAAAAATCTAAGTCAAGTAGAAAAACATGAAAGCAAAAAGCTAGCAGTAGAAGTGTATGCATTTCACAAGATACAAGTGCCAGAAAGACAGTGTTTTAGTGCATAGGGAGTTGCAGAAAAGTTGATGTAAGTGCATAGGATGTTGTGGAAAAGCTCTGCTTTTAGCCGATTTTTAAAAATACTGTGAGTGAGGCTGTTGACTGTGCAGAGTTAGTTAGCTCAAACTGATCTCTAGAGCTAAGTTTAGGTGGTGACGGGACCACTGGACACCGCAGTGGCAGAGCGCAGTGGGTGGGAGAGATTGTAGACTTGAATGAGGGTGTTGAGGTAGACAGGTGCAGGTGAGTCGACCACTCTGTAGGAAGAGTCAGAGTGGTCGACTTTCTGGTGTTGTATGGGGCAAATCTGCCCTAGAGACAGAGTTCAGTCACACAGAGTTCAGTGTAAAGTTCAGTTGGTCCTCAATGATGACCCCCAGGTTTCTGGGATAATCACTGAAGACTCAGTGTTGAGTGTGGTGTATTGATGGTCTAGCAGGGAAAACTAGAAGTTCTGTCTTGGAGAGGTGAAGCTGAAGATGTCTTTCTCTCATCCAGGCAGAGATGTCAGACAGACAGGCAGTGATGCGTAATGAGACAGTCAAGTCATCCATGGAAAGGACAGGAAGAGCTGTGTCGTCAGTGTAGCAATGATAGGAAAAGTCATGTGAGCGGATCATAGAACGCAGAGATGTAGTATAGATTGAAAAGAGGAGAGGACCATGAACTGAGCCGTGCAACACACCGATTGAAAGGCCATGAGAGTTAGAAACGTGCCCTCCCAGGATACCTTCAAGGTTCAACCAGATAAGTAAGAACAAAGCCAGTTCAGAGCTGTCCAGAGATGCCCAAGTCAGAGAGTGCAGACAGGAGGATGTGATGGTTCAGCGTTTCAAGGGATTGATAGATTGAGTAGGATTAAGACAGAGGACTGACCCCCAGCTTTAACAGCCTGCAGGGATTCAATGCAGTTTCTGTGGAGTGACCAGTCTTGAAGCCAAACTGGTTAATGTCAAGGAGGTTGTTCTGAGAGATTAAATCTAAGAGTTGATAGAAGCCTGCTCGTTCAAGGGTCTTGGCTAGAAAGGGAAGAAGAAGAGGAAGAGGAGAGACAGGTCTGTAATTCTCTTAAATTTAAATAAACAATGCCAACACCCCTGTCATTATTTCATGCCATGCTCAACATTTCACAACTTATTTAAAGTAATGTGTTTGTTTTAGGTATGAGAGGCCCAGATAAATCATAATAACTCATCAGGGGGGCTTACAAAACCAATCTGGGTGAAACACTGTAAACTTCCATTGCTATGCAGATGACACTCAGCTATATTTAGCCATTAAACCAAATGAAACCAATTAATTAGTCAAACTTCAAGAATGTTAAAAGTTAAAGGCCTGGATGTCCTGCAATTTTCTACTTCTTAATTCAGACAGGCAGAGGTTATTCTATATGAGCCTAAAAACCTCAGACATACAGTGTCTAATCATATAGTTACTTTAGATGACATAACACTGGCGTCTAGCACTACTGTGAGGAATCTTGGAGTTATCGTTGATCAGGATATCTCCTTTAACTTATATATAAAAGAAATCTCTAGAACTGCCTTCTTCCACCAGAGGAATATTTCTAAAAGTAGAAGCATCCTGTCTCAAAGTGATGCTGAAAAATTAGTCCTTGCATTTGTTACTTCTAGATTGGACTACTGTAATCCTCTTCTAATAGCATGTCCCAGTAACTCATTATAAAGCCTCCAGCTGATCCAAAATGCTGCAGCCAGAGTTCTGAAAATAGTAAGAGAGATCATATTTCTCCTACATTAGCTTCCCCCAATTGGCTCCATGTAAAATCCTTCTCCTCACATATAAAGCACCTTCATGCCTGAAAGCCCTCATAGTACCATATAATCCAGAACACTTCGCTCTATGAGTGCAGGTCTACTTGTGGTTCCCAGAGTTTCAAAATGTAGAATGAGAGGCAGAACCTTTAGCTATCAAGCTCCTCTCCTGTGATTTGGTTTATAAATAAACTGAATTTAATTGAAATGGAATCAATTTAATATTAGCTAACATTACCCTAAAAATAACTGAGTCAGCACCAGAGAACAGAATGCTTAAAATACAGAAATACCTAACAGTGGGTTCTGTATTTGTGTTTATATTATCAACATTAATATTCATTAATATCATATTATTATATCTTATATATGTTTTAGCATTCACAGCTATCCCACAGTTGTGGTCACAGTAGTCACTGCTCAGCAAAACATGCCGAGTATAACTTTACAGGACTTTACAACCTGCTTGAGCAAAAGTCAAGAAAAAGTTTCGCACACTCTGTTTTTCAGGTTTTCGGGGGATTTGTCTGTGTCCACGTTTAGTGAATCAAGGCCACAATAATACAACATTTTACATATAATCAAAAACAAAACAAGCTGTGAATACTAGGACTACTCACGTCCTCCTTTCTATCAAGACTGACAGAGGAACACACCAGAGCGATGATTGATGACAAATAGTAAAAGATGACATGTGGATAATATCTGACAGTCCTGTCTTTTACTTGAATGTGATTGATTCACAGAGCAAAGCTGCAGCCGGCAGGACCAAACTGTCTTAACAGCTTGCAGTGGGATATGATGTCTGCCTGTCTGTCCCTCCTATGTGTGCTGAGCTGTCTGTCATCTTTTACACACCCACAGCCTGAAGTGGAGCAGGTACAGTATTCTCCTCAATCAGGTGTGTGTTTTTTATGATTCATGTCTCTGCCTCTGTTGAAGCATTGTCTCTCTGTCTCTCTCTCTCTCTCCCCTACGCCTCCCTCCTCCTCCCTCTCTCCTCCCTGGTCGTCCTCTGCAGGCCTGCTGCTCTCTGCTGCAGAGAGGGGCTTCGTGACGTCAGTGAAGGCTGGAGCCGTTCCTTGGTTGGAGCGGAAAAAATGGGGAGAAGACAGGGAGGTGAGTGAGACGCACATTTCTTTCTTTTTTTAAACTCCCTCTTCCGATCACATCTGTGTTGCCGCGTCTGCGTGTGCCTGTGCGCTGCGTGTGCTTTTAATTATCGCTTCATTGACGCCGCTGCTCCTGAGCAACGATTGTACGCAGCGTCGGGAGTAGGGTCCAGCCATGAGCCAGTGGTGCTCTGAAAACGGGGTAAATCTGTCTACATGTCAGGCTGTAGCTTTTGCCTTCAAGAGGGCGCATTTGCTTCCATCAGCATCGGTGCGAATTAACCTAGCTCCAGGCCCCAGCTGTGCATTTACGGTGCTGCTCATTGCTGTAAATTTGGTGATGCCGCTCGTCCACACCCACATGATATGCTGCGTGTGATTGATCCATGTGCAGTGCAGATATGAGGATAATTTGTAGCGCTGAACGTGTACCGGTGTTCACATTGTTCATCGAAAGCTGGAACCAGCTTTCCGAACCCGCAGGAGACTTTGGTCAGCCTCTCTGGCCTGGGGACTGTACTGTACCTGCTAACGCTGTGTGTAGAAATATTAAGGTGTACTGTAGCATGATTCAAGTTGCATAGTGTATGTCAGTTAATTTAGTGCACCCATAGCTGATAACATGGTTGTTTTACTGCATGAATATGATATATATGATATATGATTTCATATTAAATTGTATCATAAAGTAGATTCATTATCATTTTCCTGCAGTGAAGTTCACAAACTGAAGTCTTCATGCACAATAGGTTTTCAGTGTTCCTCTGAGCACACTGTTTCAAGACTTGAGTGTCTAAGTAAATCAGGGCTTTGTAAAGTTCACACTCTAATAATAATGCTATCGTGGGACTCCTCAAACTCTCTGTGTGTGCCTCAGCACACTGCTCAAGTGACGAACAGCAAAGGCTGCTGGAGTTTGGGAAACTGTCATGTCACTACAGTGCATGAGAAATCTGACTCACAGTATGTACTTGTGTCTTTGTAAAATCAGATGTGACAAAAGTTGGAGCAGTCATGCTGAAATAAGGAGGGATAGCTACTAGATTAAAAGGAGGAAACGTGTGATTTCCGAGAATAAGAGCTGCTCTCATATCCAGGGAAGAGTTGTGTTTTCTATATGCAGTGCAGATATGTAGAACATGCAGACACATGGTCTGTGTGCACTCTTCATGCCAGGCTGCTTCATTCACTCATACAAAACAATTTTTTTGCTAGCAGTTTCCAACAGTCATGTAAATGTCACAGCAGGCAGCTGGTAACATGTCAGACAAAAAGTCATTTTTGATGCAGAATATTTTGAGTCCTTAGCTTTGCCTGTGCTCACTAGTGAGTGTGCACGATGATGTTACTTTTTGCACAGTTACATTGTGTGTCTTTTCATTCACAAAGCATGTGTGCATGGCTCTTAGAAGTGCAATAGTGAATCCATATTCATTACCCATAATCCCAGAGCAGAGAGAAATCTGCCACCCTTAGAAGACAAATGAATGTCTGTTAACAAGATTGTATTTGTGCTATTTTCGGAAGCTGGTTTTGTTTATATTTGCTGATCTTGAAGATCAGGGCAGTATCTGTCTATTTGATGTACTGACTGGCTGATTTACAGTTCAACCTCTCTGGATGTTCAGACAGGGATACAGTTACAGGGTAGGACCTGCCGTGATGTTGTCAGTATGAGTACAAGCAAGCAACACTTAGACTGAAATTCACTTACCCACGTATTTAAGAACAGGTCCTAACACAGAGGCAACATATTGCATTTACAGCTGGCAGTATTCTGTATATTTGACTGTCAACAAATGTGATTAAAAGACCAAATCCTACAATGTATCTCTCTAATTCTTGGTCTGATTGTGGCTCTAAACTTTAATCTCTGTTTCTTCATTTGAAAATAAATCCTAAGAATCTGGTCATAAATATAGAGACACGAGGTTAAAAAGGCTGGACTGTTTCTTAAAACAGAAGAGTACTGCCATTTTTAGCTAATTTTAGTCCAACAGTATAATATGTATTTGTTGAGCAATGTTTTTATTTCATAATTTTGTAGTTTCAAGCAGTACTAATCTATTATCTTGTGATCAGACTGTTTTCCCCTTTAGGTAATCATTAAATTGCACCTCATTCTCATTATTCACTTCTGTTGTAACAGTGCACCCATGCTCAGCTAGCTCAGGCATCTCCTGGCCGTTCTGTTATTGTTGCACATGTCTGTAAAATTGTGTTAACCCAACCATCACTTAAAATTCAAGTATCAAGCTTATGATTGTGACCTTAGGGCATTAAAACTTTTCTGACAGCTTGTGTCTGTCAAAGACTGTAATGGCAAAACACTGACACAAATACTTCTTTATTGTTGTAAAGTTTTTTAGGCCAGATAATCACATATCTCCTAAGATTGACATCTAATCACATTTTCATATACTTAATCTTAACTGATATCCTCACTTCTCCATCAGTAATTCAAACATCATGTCACCATTGGCTTGGGATTAATAAAGATGACTTTAGAACATTTCTGCATCATTCCCCATAGATGTCCTCTTTAGAGGCTTGTTGTTGTTGTTGTTTAGTCTAGCAAGCTGGCTCTCCTGCAGATAAA
>OMLM01020653.1:17130-51878 GCA_900302695.1 Helostoma temminkii | reverse complement strand
CAGTGAAAATATAGTGTATGACTGTAATCTTGGTTATTTTATAACTTGGTTATTTTTATAGTTGCTTAAATGGCTCCTAGACTATTCTTTCCATTTTACATTTATTCCAGTGTGATGATTGTTTTTATATGCATACATGTCATAGTTGTTTATTATTGCAAAAAATCAAACTTTTTAAGATGCCCTTTGTTTAACCTTTTAACCTTTGTTTAACCCTAAGCCTATTTTTAGGCCTGTGCTCAAAAATCCTATACCATTAATTAAATAAGTATATCTCTGCAACCACAAGGTCTATTTGAATAACTTCGATAAGTTTGATATGTAGTAATTATGTAGTAATTATTATTTGATAATAATGTTACCTGTAGCCCAGGTTCTGCTGTTTAATTTGATGTACAACATCACTGTATTCTTTAATGATTAGTGGATTGTTTCACACTGTGTTTGCTAAGTGCTTCACCTTAATTGGACGATTTTCGTTTTTTAAAGGTTGAAACTGGTGTAACGAGTTCTGGGGCTGAACTCAGAAAACCTAGTCGACTCAGGAATGTATTTGTAAATGTAAATGTAGGCAGGTGTCCATCAGTTGAGGAGACACAGGAACTAGGACTGGAACAGGCGAGACCTCTTGCTCGACAGAACAGGGAGGGGAGTCAGCGGCTCTACACAGGAGAGACAAGTTAATAGCAGATCAGTAAAGAACTGGTGTGGTGGAAGTAACCGGAGGAGAGTACTCCCTCGCAGAATGAATAACCACCAGGTTCTCTAAAACACTCGATAGGTTAGATAGAATGAGGCAGGGGAATTTCTCCTGAGACAGGGCTGCACATGACCGGGATTAGCAGACTGGTAATTCAGAGAGTGATCAGGTAGCAGTCATGGGTTATCTAGGTCTCAAACACATAGAATATATCCAGACAGTCAGAATAATTCATCAGATGAAAGGTCCACAATCCAAAGCTCTTAGTCCAATTTCCAAAAACAGATCAGTTCAGGACGTTAGAATACAAATGACTTGCAGAATGGTTAACAGGAAATCAGGCAGGAGAACAAAGGCTGGAGAGTCGCACACTGAGAACAGGTAAACTGACAATCTGGCAGGAAACAGATTGAACAGACCTGCTTATAGAGAGAGTGACACAGGTGAAAATGGTTTGGTTGGTTAACAGAGTAAGTGGAACAGGGAGGGAGTGTGGCAGGAAATTCCCATATGTGGGTGAAACAGACATGCAGACCGGAGACCATCACAACTGGTTTTTACTTTGTCTGTTTAGAGAACAGAAAACCTTTCAGTCAACAGTAGGAGTCCAAAAACTGGGTGGTCCACCCAGTACATTGGTTTGCAGTTGGACTAGGACTACCTTTGTCATCAACTTTTGTTTATTACTGTAACTAGATTATGGTGACTGGTAATACTCTTCATTTGATGCATCAACACTTGACCTCGCTTATGTTTTTTCCCTGTGTTTTTAGGACCTCAAGCACAGCATGAAGTAAAAAGACCAGATGAATGTTGCCACTATGTGTGGTCACGTGCCTGAGCAGGGCTCTTCCATTGCAAATGGGACCTCTCTTTTTTCTTCTGGCTTTCCATAATTGTCCTGTTTTCACCATGGGAGGATCCGTCAGGTGTGTGTCTTCTGTGCCCTTATACTGGCGCTACCGTTGTGCTGCGTGAGCGCCCCCTCTCCTCCAGCAGTTGCTGCACGGAATGGCCTCTCTGGACCTGCCATACCGCTGTCCTCGCTGCGGGGAGCACAAGCGCTTCCGAAGCCTGTCGTCCTTACGTGCCCATCTGGAGTACAACCATACGTACGAGACCCTCTACGTCCTCTCCAAATCCAACAGTGTGTGTGACGCTGCTGCTCTGCTGCCTTTAGTGGCTGAAGGAGCCCTCCTCACACCTGCCAACAACAACGATCCTTTTGAGCCTCTGCGGCCTTCAGCTTTAAAGGAACGGCGATTCCCTTGCCGTGAGCTTCCTTGTGCGGACGACCTGAGCTTGACCCCAGCTAATTCCAACACCGCAGCTCGGTATATTCCCAATGTGGAGTTTCCTTTGGGGGAGATTTTCATGAAGAAAGCAATGACATCCACAGACCCGGGTCCACATGGTAACCCCAGCACCGCTGTAGCAGTGGCTGCCAATGTAGCAGCTAGTGCAGTTGAGGCTGCCTATGAGGAAGGCCTGGCCAGGCTGAAAGCGCGGGCGTTTGAACGGCTCGAGCTGGATGAGAGGCTGGAGAAGCTTTCCGAAGAGGTAATTATTTATTTCTTAATTATCAGCGTAGTTATTTGTTATGATGTATACATCTTCAAAGCCTTTGAATATTTTAGTTTTTGCCTCTTGCCAGTGGTTGTGTAAAACGGTGGTGTACATAACTCACTCACCTCCAAGGATCCAACCAGGGCAACATCAAAATAAATAACAAACCCCAAATTTGAAGTCACAGTATGGTACTTTAGCCAGCGCTAGAATGACACTCTGAAATGTCTGCTATTCCAAGCCTTCCCTCCTCTTCTCTCCTAAGACCCGCCACATATACATATACACTATATTGCCAATTGTTTTGGAACACCCCATCAAAATCAGAAAGCATGGTCCATAAAGACATGGATGAGCAAGTTTGGTGTGAAGAATCATGACTGGCCTGCACAGAGTCCACCCTATAGAACATCTTTGGGATGAATTAGAGTAGAGACTGCGAACCAGGCACTCTCGTCCAACATCAGTGCCTGACCTCACAAATGTGCTTCTAGAGGAATGGTAAAAAATTCCCATAAACACACTCTTAAACATTGTGGAAAGCCTGAAGAACGGGATGTCATTAAAGTTCATGTTCATGTAAAGACAGGTGTACCAAGAGTTTTGGCAATATAGTGTATAACAGGAAATATTTTACATTTACAGACCAAACTGGCATAGGGGTCCATGCAGAATCTCCTCTAAGCTGCCTCGAGAGGTAGTGTTATGTGGCATGTGCAGCCTTTGGGAAGACTGAAGTTTCTGAAACGCAAATGTACTCTGTACTGTTCCTGAACACACCAAAATGTGGTGACGAGAGGTGCTAACACTTATGCTAACACAGCTAGTGCTGATTGTAATCAGAAATGTACTTGTATTATTTCTCTTCAAAAGGTTCATTACACCAATGCACAGCATAATACTAATGTTAGCATTAGCATGTGCTCTGGGAGATCTTGCATTTAAATCTTTAATACTTTAATAATTCTTTAATAATTTTTTTATTGAATTGTGTAATACAACAGATAGGAACACACTGATATCAACCAGCAATCAGAAAAAAGTCACCATGATAAATATTAACACTACTGTCTCATCATTTTGAGGTCAGGGAGCTCCAGCATGCTTTGCTGTGAGATGCTCATGCATAGCTGTTCTGCTGTGGTAACATAAGGGCATTTTAGTTTTACAAAGCACAGAGTGATTTTATTTGGTCTGTATGTAGAATAACTGTAGAAGAAATGTAGAACTCCACCAATTTGATGAACCTGTTTAGGTTTTGGGGATAAAGATAAATTTGCAGCATGTTGGGAAGTGGGAGCTGCACTAATTTGGGATGAACGTAAACATTCAATTTGTCGCAGCGATGTAAAATATAAAGTCAGATGGGTTTGCAAGGTTGTCATGTGGCTAAAACACTTGTTATTGAATGTGTTAACTATATGTAAATAATTGTAAAAAAATAACTAATAAAAACACTTTCATGTAACAGCGATGAATGTATGACATTAAGAAGCTCAACTGCTTCTTTTCTTATAGGTGGAACAGAAAATAGCAGCTCGTGTAGGTCGCCTTCAAGCAGAGCTGGAGAGGAAGAGCTCTGAGTTGGAGCGGGCCAAGCACGAGAGCGAGCGACTGAGTCAGGAGAAACAGGACCTGGAGGACAAGGCCTCCGAGCTCTCTCGACAGGTGGATGTCTCTGTGGAAATGCTAGCTAACCTTAAACAGGACCTGGTGAACAAGGAGGCAGAGCTCAACCGCAAACAGCAGTAAGTGAATTTGTTCTGCAGACTTAAGCTGTGCTACCATTGGATGCTGCGTAATACATTTAAGCAGGTTTGGTTATATGTAATGTGTTCACAGTGTAGAAGTTACAATAAGCACAATAAAAACACTTACATTTAAGTGTGCTGATATTTTTGTTGCAGTTCTCTGCACAAAGGAAATCTAAGGACTACATGCAGCTAAAACACTTGCAGTAATTTATTAAAGTTTAACTTGCACCGGTTTTATGTGTCCGTGACTTCATGGACCCCTTTTAAAGGGGTAAAGCACATTTATCTTTGTATACTAATTCCAAAAACTATATGTGATATTGTCTCCCAGTTGGACACAGTGTTAGCAATACCTGAAAAAGTCAAGAAAAAGATTTGAATGATGTGTCCAAACAACATGAAGAGGGAGGATGTTGCTTAGGCTGAAGGATAGTGATGTTAGTCAGTCCATCACCTATTTTGTTTATGTAAAGTGGTCATAGTTAAAAGGCTTGTGGTAAAATAATGTAGCAAAGAATGAAGCCTGAAACAATCACTCTATTTACCTCAGTACAGACAACTCCTAGACTGGTCTTCATGTATAACACATTATCATGGATTCAAACACACATTCTCCCTTCACTCCTTCACCTCAACATTTATGTTGATAGTGTCATTCTCATGTGTATCCACCCAGCAGATGCGGTCTGCATCTGTCACACCGCCGTCTCCATATACCAGTGCCCTCAAGGGCTGGTTAGCTGCTCATGCTTAATGGAGGATTGGATAGAAGCAGCTGGGTGGGCAGCAGACATGTTGATAGGTTCTATCATGGCCTTGACTCTTTCAGGCCAGTCCCTCCATAAATTCAGTCAAACCATACTGCTTCATAAACAAATTAGAAGTATGGCTGCTGTAATTATAAAGAGCACTTGGATATAAACCAGAGTTGTTGCTGGCTCTGAATGCGATCAACATGGTTTCCAGCTCAGACCTCACAGCATGGCCCAAAAAGAAAGAAAGAACAGGCTTTATCTTTCATATTTTCAGAGCTTTTATTGAAATTAATCCCAGGATGATTTGTGTGTTCCAGCCACTGATGCTATTTTTACTTTGACAGGGTAGAAGGGTAGTTTTTTTATGTTACAGTGACATTTGGAACAAAACTATTCATCCTCTACCTTTATATTTTACAAAATAATCTTCCTTTTTCTTTATCATTAATTAGGTTTTTATAGATCCACTGCATTAAATGTCATAACAAATATTTAGCATGAACCTTTCACCTGTGTCAAAGAGTAATACAGTTTCCTATTCAGGATCAGCAGGAGGTGTTTACAAAAGGGGATAATGAGGCACAGCAACAGTATAATGAGAAAGGTAACAGAAAATTCTAAAAAAAATGTAGTTTCTGGCCACAGATTAAGGTGTAGTACTTTAATTCAAGCTCATATTAAAGTCATCTGGAATCTGTCCACAGTCTTTATCTGTGCAAACAGCCTACCTCGTTTTTCTGTCGACTGCTGCTTTTTATCACTTCTCTTCACTCTCCTTATCAGGCCTGAATGTCAGCAGTGGGTCAGAGACAGAGAGGCACTTCCCAAGACCTCTAATCTCATCACAGACACACAGCTTCACTTATCCCAGTGTGTGTGTGTGTCTGCGTGTGTGTGTGTGTGTGTGTGTGTGTGTGTGTGTGTGTGTGTGTGTGTGTGTGTGTGCGTGCGAGTGTCTTTATTCCCTTGCATGAACAAATTTAGTTTCAGTACTATTGTTGTGAGTACATTTTGGCTTTGTGAGAACGTTATAGCCAGGCCTCATCACTTCAAATAGCCTTTTTGGGGTAAAGACTGTCAGTAGGTTTAGGGTTATGGTTATTAGAATTAGGTTTTGGTTAGGTTCAGGATAAGGTTTAGGTATTTAGTTGTAATGGTTGTAGTGATGACACCATACATAGCTCACTGTGCATTAATGGCAATGAATTACCTTGTTGCTCATATAGGGTTTCATTGTCCAATTTTTTTTGACTATGTTCTCCAAAGTAACATCAGTATCAAGATCACTAGGAGGTAACAATGATCATATTCCTTCTGTAGTACAATCAACAGTCCAAAACCTAAAAATACTCTCAGTGTGTAATAAAACAAGGAACAGTAGCAAACGCTCACTTCTCTGCACCTTTTAATGATAAATGACTGAGATAATTAATAGTTTCATAACGTGTAGTTGCGTACATACACAGTAGGTTATCTGAGTCTTTGCAGGTGTTGTGACTAGTAGCAACTCCAAATAACCACTATTGTTTAGCCGTGTGTCGATGTCCATTTTGAACCATAATAAATAACTTGCATTTATTGTACAGACAGATGAAGCTTTTCATTGCTGATTTCCGCTTAATACAGAAATGACATGAGACACAGTGTGGGGAAACCTAAGCACATTGCTTAACATAAAAAATTTCTTGTTCTATTTTACTAAGAACATGCAATACAATTTTCAAAAAATGGTTTGCTTCTTTACCACAAGCAACACACCTGGTTTACAATATACATTGTAAAGAGACAGTGCCCCATTTTGGCTGGGGCTTTAACATCAATGGTACAGTTCCCAAATCTCTTTGTATAGGATAAGATAACAAATATCTGTATTTTTTAAACTTTTACTACAAGTTGACATGGCTGATCTCGTGACCTGATAACATAAAATAGTCTTTTACTGGGTTGAATGTGCAGAAGACAAGTGTACTTTTACTCTATTTAGCCCGTGCTCTTTCTTTTAAAGGTTACAGTAGCTGTGGTCACCTGATACAGTGCAGCATCAGTCTGGGAAGGTCATATTCTTAAAAGTCCTGCTGGAGTTGTGTGACTGGCCCCTAGCTATGCCAACAGCCCAGTCTCTGCTTCTCTCTCTCTCTCTCTCTCTCTCTCTCTCTCACACACACAAACACACACACTGAAGGAGAAGCTGGCAGTGAAACACTAAGCTCATTGAGACGCTAAAATACAAAGTAGGTCTGAGGTGGAAAAAGAGCATCACAGGCGGTGAATGTTCTGCAGGGTTGATGACTGTGCAGTAGTTAGCAGACACAGAGCAGCGTGTTGGCTCAGACATCTCTGCCTAACAACTATATAGTCAGCTGATTTCCTTTCTTAGGTTTTCCACAATGACTTTGAGTTTGTGAAACTTTTTCAATGCATCAAGGTTCGTATCAGTAGTGTCAAATTATAGAAATGCACTCGTAAGTGACTTTCTGTGCACAAACTGACATTTAGTATAAACATGACATCTACCTGGTGAGTTATTGTGGGATCAGAAACTTGTAAGTAATTATGGAAAGCACAGGTATAGTCCTAACAGTTCAGTTTTTAATTATCTCTACAAATAACAATACAAAGAACACTAGATAATTTCACACTACCCTGTAGCAGTCAACACTGAATGAAGAACAGAGTCCCGGAAGCATGGCTGTTAAGTGATTTAATAAACAAGAGCAGCTGTAGTCAGCAGACGCTGAGGCCTGAGGAGAAATGAAAAATAGTGCGATGGTTATCTCCATCATATCAGTGTGTTGCAGATTGATTCAAATTACAGAACAATCTAATTTTGTGTTTGGCGTCGCAATATGTCAAACATTGTCATTATATTCCAGCCACAGTTAATTGCTTGATGAACTATGACACGATTTATTTGGTTATTATAACATTACTGCAACCGACAACAGGTCAGTTGTCTTATTAATGTTCCAGAAGATAATTTTCAAGTACTGTTTGCAATTACTTTTCATCTTGTCTAGAGAATTTAATATTACGTTTCAATTTGTGATCCATTTTAGACAGGGAATACACGTAGTACAATACAATACTCAGAGTACAATGTCCTCATTGCTCCTGTAGCAGGAGATGATACTGTCTGCGCCACTCATCAGCTGCAGTACTTAATTATTCCTCTTCCCTTGGGAAATGTTAGTATGAGATGGACAAGGGGTTGATACAGTATAATTTAGAGCTGTGAAACATTTGAAATGTAATACTACACCCCTGAAACAAAGTAGAGCTTGTTGTAGTAGTAATAGGTTTGGTTTGTGGGGCTCATTTCTGTGTAAATTGTATGTAAACTGTCTGCCTGCCATCACAGAATAAACGTAACTGATGGAAAGCGTGAATTTCATAATGACACTGACAAAAATTGGTCATGTCATGGCCGATATCCAGTCCACTTCATAAGATCTGTGTCAGTTCCAGCGCGTGCGTGTCCCTAACTGCATACATATCATTTAGTGTATAAATTAAATAGACTCATTTCTGCCTGTGTTCATGATTGTGTCCACTGTCAGTTGAGCAGCACAGAAAAATTTAGTTTTCATATATTCAGCAGCACACTCACACATAGTTGATGCAGTAAGTTTAAACCCTGAGGCTTAATTTATTTCTAAAACCAGATCTGACAAAGTAAGAGTTTCCTGTGCATCACAAGCAAGCTGGAGGATCTGAACACTCCACAGAGCAAAGAGGAGTCTTGCGATTTGAGGTCAATGTGTCTTCCCTAAAAAACAACTTTTTTTTTCAATCAGCAGCAATCTGGGATGCAAAGTGATGCTGTCAGGGCAGAAAAAGAGCTCGCCTCATTAAGGTCAGTGTCTGAGAGCGAGTAGCATGCATTATTAGCATGGCAAGACTTGTGGAAGTTGTCTGAAAAGAAATCAGACGAGGAACGTGCAGTGTATCTGAGAATGTGCTTGATGAATTTCATTTGACAACTGCCATAAAAATAGATTTTATCAGTGGTTTGTGTTTTTATTGTGAATGTTATAAATGTGCAGTGTGTCACAAAATGTCAACGCCTAGAAAAGTCCTGTAAGTAATTTGTTCAAACCCTGCAGCAACAGATGTTGTGTTTGAATAACAGTAACTCGCTGTGCTAATGAAATGCACAGAATGCAACATACAGACTTGACTGCATTAGACATGCATTTATTAATGAGTGTTCAATAGAATTATGAATATTATTATTTGACATACTGTTGCAAAAACTGATTTCATTGACAGTAAAGCCTGTTCACAGAGAACTATAGTAAAATGTATGCAGAGTTGAAACTACATTCAGATTTACAACATTGTGTGCTCTGCAGGATATTAGATGACCCAAAATTTAGTGTATGAAATATTTAGTGCCCTCAGTTGGAGCAAGATTTATGAGCTGTTTATGTCTGTCATTAGGTAGAAGGATCTGATGTGTGTGTCCTTGAGGCTTGATGAAACTCTAAACAAGAAGGAAGAAGAGGAAACAGGAAGGATGGTGCAAACACTCTCTCACTAGGCACAACACCTTCTTTCTCACTTTGTGAAAACCGATGAGAGGTTGAAGTGGCTGCTGCATCTTGTTGCTAAAGTCTTATGATGTTGCAATTTTCTGACATTGTAGACTAAACGTCTTGTTGATTAATGAAGAAAACAACAGCAACCTTCTGTCCACACATTGTGGTCATTACTCTAAACCAACCAATCACTTTTCCCAGTTTTGTTCCTGTAGCATTTATGTTTTTGAGAAAATTATACAGCACAGCAGGATTTCAGGTGATTTTGTGGCATAATTAATAGTTTTTTCTTTTATGCTTTCATCTTCATCGCTTTATTGTACTATCTCTGGGTGACTCGGCCATTTTGTTTAAATATTGAGAGGATTGAGAGGACAATAAAATAATTACTTTCCCCGGGTTTGATCGGAGCCAAGATCTGGATTAGTGGGTTCTTGAGAAACCAGTCGTGTCTTTTTTTCAGACAGGCTTTAAAAATAATACATTTCTCTTTATCATCACTTTTCTTATGCCCTTTCATCTTCGTCATATCTCCTCTCATGTCGCCATATCCCGTAGACAGCTCCTCACGCTGCCTTTATCTTTATGTTTGTAAGGCATACAGATGTGTGCCATTATGACATGGTGACACAGTGTAGCAAAAAAAAAAAAAAAAACACTATTTGATCCAGGTGTCAAAACAGAACAGCACATGAGCAGATGTCCTTTGTTAGACTGGAGGAAGCTTGCATTCATACACCATCCTCGCCCTCTTTATTCAGGTCTTTCAGTCAATCATCTCTGTCCTTAAATATTAATGAGGCATAATTTTGAATTAATGGCCAGAGATGATGACAACTGTGAAAGGCAGTTGACCAGTGATTGTAATTAACATTTAAACAGAATCCTTCAGAAGATCTTGCCTTATTAATCATGCCTGTTACAGCTGGATGTCTTTGCTTTACTCAACTATTTGTTATGGCTGTTAAGTAGAAAGGAAATGAAACCCTGGGCTCAGTTATTCATTATTTCTGTGTCTGGTACTGTTGCAGTGTGAGACATTTATTAAAGTTTAAAGCCCATTTTTGTTTGCCTCAAGTAAAAGAATGAACTTGTTGTTTATTTGTTTGTTTGTTTGTTTCTAAGAGCTTAAAGGGACAAGAGACATCAGATTAGAAATGAATCTCGAGCAGATATTTCCTTATTGAGTCATGGAAAAAAGAACAGGACCAGTGTTTGTGGATTGGGACAAAGAATGCAGTTAAAGTTATGTTATGTTACGTGTGCACTATACTGCAGGGGGATTTTTTTCTTGGGCTTTTGCTGCTGCAGCACGTTATAAGATATCAGGGAAGCATGAAATGTAACAATGCAAACTGCAACACCTCTCTCCTATTACACACTTCCCAATAATTATCGCTGTGTGTTATTCATATTAGGATTTATGCTGCTTGCCTCAGAGCAGTATGTAATACATTTTAATAAGGCTAGATCAGTTGGAAGTGTACAGTATTTTTAGAGGGTAACAAGAAAGCCAGAAGGTGGGTGATGGAAAGTTTCACCTGAATGTACAGGGAGATCTCCGCTTACAGAAGGAAGACAGCAGAAATTAACCCACAGTGGAATAAAGGTTTCATTACTATAGATCTTCATTAGTGACTTTCAGCCGAAGCTTCATTAAATCGTGTATTATGTTTTTGCAATTCCATAATATACACACAAGATGTTTTAAACATCATGATTATTATATTTTTTTGTGTTTGATCACAGTAAAAGAATATAAATTAAATGTATTTGACCATTTGGGATAAGAATATATGATATAGTTGAATATATGGTTTGGTTGAATATAACCTCGGTGGTGCCGTCTTCATACATTAAATATAATATAAATGCAAAGTGCTTGTTTTAAAGTTCATGTTTGACTTGAGCTGTTTAAACCTAAAAGAAGCATATCTTGAATTACTGGCTTAACACTGGACATGTCTGCACTGCAGCATCAGATTATGTGGTGAATTGTAATTTTTACACAAAAGTAGAGATGGAGCTGTTTATCATTCCTCGTTTTCATGCTAACATACACTAACCAGTTGCACCAATGAGATTTTTTCTGCAGTTATGCAAATTATATTCTGATCCTTGTCATCCAGTTCTCAACAAGTACGCTAATAATTCCCATAATATTAAATCATTCTTTTAAGTGTTGTGCTCATCCTTATTTGAAGCTGAATGTCATGTATGTCCTGCTGAATGAACAAGTTAACTCTGTATCTGGGTGTTGAGTGTGACTGTGTGAAATAAAAAAAAAAACACAGAGACAAAACTCAGGGACACCTTCAGCAAACTGTGAACACAAGAGTCACAGATATGAGGTTACCTCTCACCCACTAGCATGAACTGGTGTTATGAGAACAGAGTCGATCCAATGTGGAATTTCCTCCAAGACGTTTTCTATGACTCACGCCCCAGACTAACAACCCGGGTTCATCAACCAGAAAAGATGTTGGTCTCCCTAGCATCCTGTTTTACATGCTGGTATGTTTGTCACTTACGGCTTTATTTTTGAGGTGTTGGAGGGAGTCACGATGTAAAAGTTAGGTGTGTGTGTGTGTGTGTGTGTGTGTGTGTGTGTGTGTGAGAGTGTGTTGAAATTAGGATTGACAACAGGAAGCAGCCACATCCCATGTCTCCCCTCTCTTCTCCTCAAATCTCCTGAGCTTTCTGCTTCCACATGACTGCAGCTTTCTGTTTTCTGTCTGTGCTTTAGCCTCTGCAGTTTGTATTTTTCTTTCAGTCCTTGTGCCTAATCTCTCTTCTTCATGGGTTTTTATCAACTTCAGTCTCTTCTGTCCTATTTATTAATATTTATTACTATCTGGAGAAGTGTTTTTCATGTCCACTGCTGCCCACACTTTACCTGATTACCTTACCTGATTAATTTCCCTTTTCCATTAGGGTTTCCACACTTACTGAGGTTTCTTCAGCTCATCTGATGCAGTCATGCTTTTTTTTCTTAAAAAAGGAGAAATGGCTTTGTGTGTTGTTTCCGATATATTCCTTCTCATGGGATTGGCAAACAGTATCTGTCTCTATTACGATGAATAATTAATCAAGACAAATTACAGACTTAATACATGTTGAATGCCAAAACATTATTAAAATTAGAGCAAGATGCTGTAATTTAACTGTTAATCTACTGGAGGCTGAGCTGAAACAGTGTTCAGTCACATTCTCTGTTCAGTAATGAAGTAATGAGAACACAACACTGGCTTGAGGCTGCTTAATAATAAATCACAAAAGGTACATCTGTAATTATTAAATCAAAATGAATTATTCTTAAAGTCATTAATTGTGACATCTAATGCAAGATATATAGTAGGATGATTCCGTGATATAATCCTAGTCCACCTAGTCCACCATACTGTCCACACTGGATTACGGGGTTATCTTGTGCACTCATTCTGCTGGTACTTCAACAACTGCATGCTGCTTATCACAGTACCATTTGATTTATTACTGCAGATAGGTATCATGCTCATCACTGTAAGTTATATGAAAAGGTGGGTTGGCCATAAGCGTCAGCATACTTGTGTCTTCATCTATCTGTCCTTACTATCTGAACTTCCAAGACACAGTGGAAAGAAAACATAATGCTATTGTGTGTAGTCTCCTGGTTTTCTGCATAAAGTGGTCATGAAATGTGATAAGTGAAAGTCATAAAGTCACAAATATCACAATAATTCTAGGCTGATTAAAAAAATACAAACAGACGTGATCTTTCATTGCCTTTGCTGAACACATCCATTAAACACACAAGTGGCTGTGGAAAAATTATAGTAACAGTGTTTTAATGGTTGAAGCACCTTTGGCAATGGTGGCCTCATGCAAGCACTTCCTGTAGCTGTGAATTATACTCACATAACTTCCAAGAGGAACTCCGGACCACCATCTCTATGCCACCATGTAGCATAGAGATTTCCATTTCCCTTCTACAGTCAAACACCATTACTAATGTTAAGAGTCATATTTTGTAAAGCCTAAAGATAAAATAAGTTAGCTCTGCCAGATGCCATGCTATTTTTACACCAGAATGTCCCAATTTGAATAAAATACATAGTGAGTGTTCTCACTACTCTGTTTTGAAAGTATTCTGGATTATATAAAGACATTTAGTGGTAAATGTTTTTCAGTCTTACCCTATAACATTTTGCTATAGGGTGAGAGCAGAGTTCACTTCACATTGTAGATTAGCAGCTTGGTTTATTTCATCAAGGTAAAGATGTTTGAGGGGAGAAAAACAAGTGGAAACAAACCAGTTTATCATGAAGGAAAGCAGATTTCATGTTGCCATTCCCTTTCTGCTGCTGTGATCTGAGTCATTTAATGGTTCCTTTGGCTTTGTCAAGGTCAGATGACTGCATTGTTTAGATAATAGAGGCCTGGATGATGTCTACTTCTTCAACATGGAGGCAGTTCAACATTAACAAGCATCAGGAGAAAGAGGGCGGCCACGTAGAGAGATGGTCAGGTGGTGGAAGAAATGAAATCTGGAAAGGAAATATTGAAACTAATAGTCACTTAGCAGACACTGAAAACAATCATATGTTGCCGTTATACTGCAAGCAAAACATATTACTGCAACTTTATTGTTTTGGTTCCCTGTGATTGCTTTGTGTGATTTCAAGTAGCAACAGGCAAATGTATACTGACTTACCATGGTACCAAGTGGCAAACAAACAGTTAGAGACTAGCTGGTGAAGCATTTATTAGCTAAAGAGCAAGAGTAGAACCTGTTTTAATCAGTTATTACAGGATTGGAAAAGAGCTGTATGTGTAGATGCGATGTTAATCAGCTAAAATGTGCAACTTTTTTTGTAAATAATATTATGTACTTTGCTGTCTCTATGTTGTTGTGACTGCGGCACCTGTCACCAGCTGATGTTTTTCATTCATGGTTTAACTTTATTTGGTCGGTTCCGGGGCAGAGTTAGTGAATCACTGCAGAAAACTCTAGAGATATTTGCAAAGCAGGTTTCAGACAAATACAAAATGCTTTCCGAATTACTGGTTTGTTTGTCTTTGTGTTTGGTAACACATTGTTGCTTAAAATGATGGAAACTTCTGTTTCCATGATATAAATATCTGTCTCTCTGTTTTTCTCGTTCCCCCTTTGTGTTTGCGTTGTGCATTTATCTCTGTCACCATCCCTCAGTGTGCATAATCTCCATGCACAAAGGGCAACACAGTGTGTAGTGTGTATGCACTGTAAAAAGACCAGTTTGAACAAATATGGGGAAAAGAGCGTCCTGCAGTCTCACAGGGATCGTTTTATTTAATACATAATCTCCCAACTGACAAATGCAGTTCAGCTGATTTGTAGTTGTGTACACTGTTTTTAAGAATATGCCTGTAATACTGGTGTTCCCACCTCTGCTCACAGAGAGGTCGCCCAGATTGACCAGTTTCTTCAGGAGACAGCGGCACGGGAAGCCAACGCCAAGGTGCGTCTGCAGCAGTTCATTGAGGAACTTCTAGACCGAGCCGACCGCGCTGAAAAACAGCTGCAGATCATCAGCAGCTGTGGCACCACACCGAACGGCAGCCTGGGACGCTGCAGCCTCCAGGCCTCAAAGGGCAATGGACGCCAGGTGAGTAGAATATACTCTAACTTAGATGTGTTGTGTGTCACAAACACTATATCAGGACATAAACAAAAAGATGACTTGATCCTGATCACATTTAACAGCAGAAAGAGATATAATTCAAATGTTCTTGTCAAATCACATTAGCTTCTTCGGCTAATTGCCGTAACAGTGTCATACTTAGTTGTATTTTATAGCACTGTTTTATAAATTGTTAAATAGGAATTTTTATTTTCCTTTTCAATACTCCACTTCAGGACTTGTCTGAGGACTACTACCAGCTTTCCGACAGTCCTCACAGACTAGCTTTTTACTTTTGAATAGTGCATAAGCATTGATTTTATTGAGTAATGTCACTGTAATGCACCACAGGTCGAACTCATAATAGTCTTTAAGAGGCTGAAGACAACAAGTCTTCTGTTATTCAAAAAGCTAAAGTGCAGCAAACCTTTTAAAGGGCACATTTCTTTTCATACATCAGTCAGAAACTGCAGTCACTTCAGTAAGGATTTCTGCATGACGGGAGACAGAAAATGGAATTGGATACATTTACTCATACGTTTATGTATGTAATTTCATCTGAGGAATAAATTAAAGATCAGCGTTTGTTAGTGAAACAGAAAATCACAAGATCGTGTATTCAAGCATGAATGTGTGCTTGAGGTGTTTTAAGTCATTATGCTCATTTGTTGTGCCTCATGCTCCGGGAATCAGGCAGTCATTACCATCTTGTTGACTGTATTAGCATGACTTTAATTAAACCTTACGTGATGTTTTGATATAGGGAAATGCAAAATGGCTTGAGGTTACATGGTTTGGACGTGCAATGGGTGCTTACATTATGGTGCTCATTGTGGTCCTTTAGGTTGAGTTTGTAATTATGTTGAGTGTGATCCAGGTCTGACTTGTTTAAGATTTGTTTTAAGATTTTTTTAAGAGAACCAAGGTACGTACATCACCATTTAGCATCTACAGCATTTGTCTTGTAATCAAGTAATGTTCATCCAGCACAGGATTAGGAAGATTAGGAAGATTAGGATTTATGTTTGGAAGGTGAAACAGGAGACTTTATTCCTTTCTCTTTAGGATTTAGCCACAGTGGACTACATTCTGACCAGACAGTGTACTCACACAAAAAGCTGCGTCGTGCCCAAAAACTGGAGATCAGCTCTTTGTCTCACTGCAGCTTCTACTGTTTCGCTCCCCTCTGCTGTTTTCCCTAATTGCACAATAATAAAAAATGTAAAAGCCGACATTTTCTGCTTTTAAAAATGTCACTTATTCAAATTATAATCCAACACCTCTTGGAAAAGAGGCGACCTGTTTCAGATTGCACAAATACGTGTGCTGCCATGGAAACCAGCTCTAGCTCTCACTCAAGGTTTCAACATGATTTCTGAATCAGATGAAATGTGGGACTGATCTGCCCGAGAGAAATATGCAGTTTTTGTAATTTGTAATTTTTGCTTATTTTAGTGATCTTGAGTAAAAAAATGTTATTCTCAGATCACTGTCACTAAGTTTCAGAGTCATTGTCTCACTCACTTTGCAGCCACATAGTACAGTGAATAATGAAAATGCTCCTTTTGTAATATTAAATGCAGCCAAATGGTTTTGAATTTTTTTTTTCTTGCAAAGACCTCTTTCTTAAATGCTGCCTACATAGACATTCTCTCTTTGGAATAAACCTCTGTGCTCATGTACTGTTTAGGACTGTGAATAATCAACATGACACGAGCAAGAGTGGAGTCACACATTAGTTGGCACCTATGAACACTGTCAGGGGAAGCCCTGACATGTCACCCAACCAAGCACACACCTGCACAACCTGACTCTCAATCTCTTTGTCACGGCATCAGCGGAGTCGCCTTTATCTCCTGGGAGACATGTTTTAGATTCAGATATTCAGAGATATTTTAAGACTGATAGTGATGGGACTTGTTTCCTTTTCTAGTTTAACCTAAGCTGGATGTAATGCATTGCAGGGCTTTAAGCAGTTAGCTTAACGAGTGTTTGGCTTGATAACACAGGCAGAAGAAGGCAGAACAATAGAGTAAGACTTGAGTTTAGACCAAATTTAATTCACCAGACTGGAGTTTAGGTTGTTCCATCCATTTCTGGGAGACTTCTCCCTTTACTGCAGTCTGGCCAGCAATGGGAGCCATGAATGGTGTGTTTGCGTCCATGGTCCATTTTCAGTGGTACTAAGCCAGAAACAAGCTTTATGAGTAAAGCAAAGCAAAAAGAGAGAGAGGAAGAGAGAGAGTGGAAGAGGGAGTGACAGTGCCTGTGTTTGTACACATTTTCCCTCTGCGGCACGTTGTCAGCCTGGTACACAGAGTTCCACCTGGCACTATTTCACTCACATAGATTCTTAAATGTACAAACAGAATGCTTCAGAGCACGTCGGCTTTGAGTGCTGTGCAAAATGGCTTGAGGTTACATGGTTTGGACGTGCAATGGGTGCTTACATTATGGTGCTCATTGTGGTCCTTTAGGTTGAGTTTGTAATTATGTCGAGTGTGATCCAGGTCTGACTTGTTTAACGCTTTTTTAAGATTTTAAGATTTTTTTAAGAGAATCAAGGTACGTACATCACCATTTAGCATCTACAGCATTTGTCTTGTAATCAAGTAATGTTCATCCAGCACAGGATTAGGAAGATTAGGAAGATTAGGATTTATGTTTGGAAGGTGAAACAGGAGACTTTATTCCTTTTGCAATGGGAGCCATGAATGGTGTGTTTGCGTCCATGGTCCATTTTCAGTGGTACTAAGCCAGAAACAAGCTTTATGAGTAAAGCAAAGCAAAAAGAGAGAGAGGAAGAGAGAGAGTGGAAGAGGGAGTGACAGTGCCTGTGTTTGTACACATTTTCCCTCTGCGGCACGTTGTCAGCCTGGTACACAGAGTTCCACCTGGCACTATTTCACTCACATAGATTCTTAAATGTACAAACAGAATGCTTCAGAGCACGTCGGCTTTGAGTGCTGTGTGAAAGAGAGACAAGGAGGATTTTGCTCTCAGGCAAACAGAGCGAGTGAGAGTCAGACTGCACACTCTCTACCAAATACTCTTTCTCACCTGCTTTCAGGTATTTTGGGTTGTAGGAAAGCTGCTGGGGTTTTTTTGTGTGTTGCTACAGTGAGAGTTTAAGACTGGACATGTATGACCGACAAACACTTTGGTCAAGCATGACTGCTTCAGATGAAGAAGATGATTCCTGGTAATTAGTGTTAAATGACGGCTTAGTTTAAAATATCATCTTGGGAGACATAATAATTATACATTATATAATGACAAGATCTCCATGAAAATAAGTGACATCCGTCCAGTACCAGGTCAAAACATCACTGACATTGATGCTGGCTTAAAAACATTTGCTGGATTTCCATAAATCAATTTCTCTTTACATTTACTGAGCACACCCATGCTCCTCTGAAACTGAATCATTCCCTTCATGAGATTCTTCTTACGCCACCTTCAGGACAAAAAGGATATTACAGGCCACCCTGGCCTAACTGTGAGATGACTGATCATCATTCATTAAGCTCAGCTTTAATCTGTTGTACTGTACATGCTCTGATCTGGAAGCTGTACTGACATTACACCACATCGTTAAACCAAAAATAACATTTAATTAGAAGACTAATGGACCAATGTTCATTTCGATCTTGATCGTGCTATTTTCAACAAACACCAGAGCTGTCAGTGCTTTTAACTGATAACAGGCTTCATTAACTGTTTCATTTTTATTCTTTATCCAGTGGGAACTTGACATTTCACAGCAGTGCTTGTTTGATAATGAAATATAGAGCATCTTGGGATTTAAACTGAGTATATTGTCTTTCTTATACATATAACACTTTGTTTGTTTCCCTCTTTTCTGAATGCTTGTGTCCCATTCTAGAGAAACTCCAGCCTCTCTGGGAGCACAAGGGGAATGTACCAAGTGTCGGACCGGCGTTCCTCACCCAGCACAGGGTACGTCAACGCACTGCTTCTTTTCCACGCAGCAATAGCTTTTACCGTTTACTCTAATAGTATGTTTTCTTACATACATAGTGTTTGGATAATAATTGCAATATCGATATATGGTTGATAGCCAGCTGTTCAGGGAGCTGTGAAATGTTTGTGTGTCTGTTAACCTGTCAGCAAATGTGCAATAAAAACAGGGTTCCCGGTCAAGCTGGAGATTTTGTGGCTCCTGGCTGTCAAATGAATTTGGTGCACCTCATTTTTCTTATCTAGTGAGTGGTGCTGTAGTGAAACACAGTCTGTCACTTCTGCAGAACTATAACAACCGCTGCAGCCCTAGAGCTTTTAACCACTATCCACTGTGGTTCTGCCTCTGGCCCATGGAGCACAACTTGTCAGTCCTGTGAATAAAAGTTTTTAAACATAGCAGTTAAAGCTGTAGTACCCCTGAAAAGCAGTGAAAAACGTGGTTACAGCCTTTTGCTTATTGCACTTTACTATATATGAGTTTGTCTTCCACAAACTCCTTTAAACACAATAGGCCATAAGTGAATAAATAATGAATGGATTTATATATGGAAGGATTAGTCATTCAACCATGAATTAGTCCTTAAGTAATATAAAAAAACTTTTTCTTTCCTGCACTCACATCTCATGAAATTGACACACTTCTCTGATAGTACTTCGCTTTACAGTTTTTCTCCTTGACTCGGATTTTTGCTTGCTTTGTACCTCACTTGTAAGTCGCTTTGGATAAAAGCGTCTGCCAAATGAGTAATTTTGTAAATGTAAAATATAAATATATAAGTAATTTACTAAGCAAAATTACTGAACCAATGTGATGCTTTATTCTGTTTTAATTTAATGTCTTAAGGCTATAGACTGTTGGCACCAAACAAGCAAACTTTACCCTTTTACGTTACCCTCTGAGTTCAGATTGACATTTGTTTACTGTTTTTCATTTTTAGAATTAGTGATAATAAATGACTGAATGCTCATTAAAACAGGACAGTAACTGATTTACTGAATGTAATACTGAGACTAGTGTCTCAACTTTTACATGTTTTACACATTGACATGCATATGAACATATTCATGCATAGTAGTTTTACACACTGTGATATGTGATGGAACAGATCCCATTTTTAGTCAGAGTCTCACTGAGGTGCAGGTTGGACGTCTGTCGCCATGAGGTGTGACAGAAGTATTTCTGGGCCTCTGCTGGAGATTTCAGACACATGGCCATGCCATAATACTCTGACTAACACAACTGTCATCCCCAGTTGGTAATTGAATGTGTCTCCTAACATGGCGTCACACAGAACCTGTCAGGCCTTCCCCATTGAATCATTGACACACAGAGGCCCAACAACAACCGTCCAACCCTTCTGTCTCAGGTTATTAATATCTCTTCATCAGGGATCAAGTTATTTTTTGCCATTAGTTGCAGTATAGGTCATACACACAAATGTGAAACAGTTTTAGTAATTTATTGATTTTGACATCACCAGATATTTTTGCAATCATTAGTCTATGTGTGTCAATTTTGCACCAAAATGAACAATCGGGACACATTGTTTGTGTTTTCATATTTACATGCACATTAAAAATGGAAACAACAGAAACAGCTAGATGAGACAGAGGACAGAGTGTTTCTTCAGTCATTACTGAATTGATTCATATTTACTCTGTGACTCTGCTTTGTATTCTGGAAACATATTACTTAGCAATTACCAATCATGAGCTTCTCTCATTATAATTTTATTTGATTGCAATTTATTAGACTGTAATGTTTGCTACTTTCATTATAGAACCGTTTTAGACGTACATAATCTCCTGTGCATCATTTTTACTTAAATGCTCTACCTGCAGAATCACCTGTGATTCGCTTTCTTTTTTATTGACGTGATTCATGCAGATCCTTTGATTTTCCTTATTATGCTAAGAGACAGAACTAGAAAAAGAAAGACAAAAAATTGTCCTAGTTTTTAAGAGGCTGATATTTGTAACTGCTCATTACTGTTGTGTTGGCTGGGAGGTTATTTTAGGTACTGTAGCTTTGCGAATGTACAAATGCTGCCCTCATTCTACTATAAATCCTCTCATACAGCTGTTCCTTGTCAGTCATATTGTGTTTTATCTGTTGGAAGTTCCTTTTGGTGTTAGAAGCAGCTCATAGCATCGACTTGTGCCAAATTAAATATCCAGACTGCTGTTTTTCTCAGTGAAAGGGGTAGACTGCAACACTGAGTAGAAAGGACTGAAGCGCACGATGAAAAGAATCAAAGGAACAGGTCGCTAAAGGATTTAGAGCAGGTGTAATGGTGCTACAGTTTTATGTTTTCATGAGAGGCTTTTATGTGTAGCGTGGGTATATGAGTGGCATCATACTTAAGTATCTACTGTAGGTGATACGTTTTATCTTCCCTATGTGTGAAGTGGAAGCTCCCCTGCATGTGTCTGCATAATTATTAGTAGTCTGTTTACATAATTACCTGAAATATGACATATGTTGATCTAAACCGAAAAGATAAAATACAGATCAAATAAAATTTCTGTTTAGTTTCTCTTTTTAAAGTACTCTTATATGTGATGTATTTATTTTGTTTGTACATTGTTTCTTATCCTTATTTAACACACTTTGAATAGCCTTCCTTTCAAGAGGGTCAGTGTACAGTCAATTGAAATGTGTTTCCTCTGAAGCTCACAGACACATTATAGTTTGTTTCTACACACACAACAAAGAGAAGAAAAGTAAGTGTAACATGGCAGTTTGTGGTTTAACCAAGGTTTAAACAAAGCACTGTTCCTTGTCAGGGTGTAGTGAATTCCTGATTACTGCCTGACCAACAGTACTTTACAGTACATGTGTACTGAATTTTGTTATGTTTAAACAAGCTGGTTAGCCTTTTTTCAGTCTTTATGCTAAGCTAGCTAGCATCGATGTTCATAGTACTCAAAACTGTTGCCAAACTAACTTAATTAAAAGTATTAACCATGATGCTGATAATTATTTTGTTATTATTATTGTATCTCGTTGTTACTGAATGAAAATTACAGTGCATTGTGTTATTCAACATGGACAGAACCTTCCATGCATGAGAGTATCATATTGAAAAACCGTTTTTCAATTATCATTTGCATGACACGTCTCTCTTTTCCTGCAGAGCATCGGGGCGCATCAAGTCTGTCTCACAGGGCTCTGGAGGTTATGACAGTGACAGTGTTGAGATGCATCCCATGGAGGATTGTCCCGAGGCTCAGTACTATCACATGCAGTGCCGGCTGGGGGAGGGAGGTTACGAGCGCTCACCTGGATGTGGCTCAAGAAACTGGGGTCTCCGTAAACAAGCTATTCAAAACTGGCAGCGACGGCCTTACAGAAACAGCACTGAAGGCGACGAAGGAGATGTATCAGATGTGGGCTCCCGGACAACCGAATCTGAAATAGAGATGTGGGAACAAGAGAGGAGAGCTGTGGCTGAAGTCCAGCAGTCTGCTGCGCCCTATCCACACCACAGCAGGGCAGGATACCGCCCTAACACAGGTAAGACAGGTGCATAGCTCACTGTGAAGTAATTCAGAGCACTAGAGCTGGTTATTCTTAGAAATCTACATACTCATACAGTCTCTCCAATCTAATATCCAGGCAGTAACTCAGACACAGGGGAGCCAGGATTCTCCTAATAAAGCCTTAAAAACTCCCATGAGATCAGTGACTGATGTGGATCTAGGTCAGGTTGACTTGCGGGAGTTGTAATATTGCAGGAGGTGTGTCAGTGACCAAAGCTCATACTACAAACTGAGCGTTGATCAGCCATGAGCGCCTATGATTAATGTAGAGTGGAGAGGCCCCAGTGCACACACACACACACACACACACACACACACACACACACACACACACACACACACACACAAAACAATGTAAACTTTTATAAACAAATGTTGATCTTTTCTTCTTCTAAGAATTGTTTCTTTATGTGAAATCTTTACCACACAAATGGCTTTGAGGCTAAAAAGTGTCATTAGCTGTACACACTGTACAGATACAAACTTGTGATTTTGGCTGTATACAGTAACGTTAACTTTTTAAAGCAACAGTAGAAACAGTAGAAAAGATAAAATGACTCCAAAGAGGCCAGAGGTTGTGTAGTAACAGGCCATAAACACGTTGTGTTTCTGGTTAGACGCGGAAACACAACTTGTACAGTACATGATCCTTGAAACACTTTTCAAACTGCTGCGAGCTGAAAGAACATTTCGTGCTCAAAATTTCTGTGATGTTTATTTTTTAAATGTATATGCAGCTCAGTGTTGTTTTTGGTAGAGTAAACCAAGTCATACGTTGCAGTAAGTCCTATACTATTTGTATTTATTTTTCATAGACGTTGACAACATATTTATATTTGTGAGAGCACCACTTGTCGTATCAACTCAGTTCCTCCTCTCATACTAAATCTATGATTGAGCCACATTAGACAGTCAGTCATCCCTGCACATTTCTTCAGATGCACCACAGATTGCACAGCTCTCTGTTAACTTGCTGCTGTGCCAAGATCCTTAACTCACTGCTGCTGCCCTCCATTTTTCTCCACCTGCTGTCAAGTTTCTTCTAAATACCAGGTGTACCCAGGCAGTCCAGAGAGGAGCAAAGCTGTGCCAGGGCCATATGACAAATTTGTCTGAACTGCTATGAATGCCACATTAATTCAAACATTTTTCTCACGTAACACTCATGTTACTGGTGTTCCTCTGCTGTGACGTAGATCTCCTTATTGGGAGAGCCTCTGCCAGGCTTTATCAGATGGTATGTATCCACAAGCACACAGTTATTTCTCAGCATGTAACACACAGCTTGGCTTTTTTAGTTCATTTGACAGTCTTGAGCGTAGGTGGTGTGTGTTTGAGATAGAAAAGGAGACGGAGAGAAAGAGAGGAAAAGAGTGAGAGTGTAAGCAATGGTTCATAACCCTGATGGTTTCGAGCAGACGCCTTCCAAGGCCAAAGATGAAATGAGTCATGCTGGAGCAGTCTTGCGGGAGATTGGAGAAATAAACTGGGCTCAGATTGGACACATGGTATCAGCCAATAAATAGCAATATAGAGAATAAAGAGATGAAAAGACCAGGAAAAAATTATGTAACATCATTTAGTATCTTGTTGAAGATTGGCGCCACCATGTGACAGAACATTTACAGGCTGCTTTAACAGTAGTAGTCGAGTGTAATGAAATGAGATTAAATGTGATGAAATGTGATGAAATTGCAAGAAAAGAAGCAAGAATAAGAACTGGTAAAAATATCAAATATAGGCATATAAATATATACACATACAGATAAGCACAAATACATATATAATGTGTATGTATCCAGTTTATTAGGTACACCTAGTTGAACCAATAGAGTCGTTTTTACTGATTTGCTGGTGTTCAGTTGTTTTATGGATCATTTGGTTTTTATTTGCATTATGGTAGAGGTGGTTATTCTAATTGATTATCTAAATGTTTTTTTTTGTTCATACCAGTTATGTTATGTTAGTCGAGGTAGAATTAAGCCCTTTCTGTATAATACTGTTTAAATGAATCCTCCTTAATGATCATATAGTTTAATTTACAAAGAATAATTTGGTGTCAGGGTATGAAGTAAAGAGTAGAATCCTAATATTAATTCAGAAATCACAAAAAGGGTGTGATAGGTTTTTTTTGTAATTTTGTCAAAAGACAAAATTTGCTTCATTATGCACAATCTGCAAAATTAAGTTAAAAGACGATTACAGTCGAAGTAAGAGAAAGTGAAAGCATGCACTGTATGTTCAATTCAATATCTTCAAAAGTCTAAATTAAATTACAGATATTTTTGATACTGAATGTTTTTGCTAATATGAGAATCACAAGTGATGCTGGAATCAAACATCACACAGGTTTCTGACAGAACGTTTGGTTATTGGACTGACAGCGGTTTGGATTTGTGGGTGTAGAATGTCTGGGCTAAAAATAAGGAACTACTTTATATAATATTCCCATGTCCAGCCTTCATTTTTGAATCATTTTAACCATTTACCATCCCCTGTTCTGTATTTAAAACTTTAAAGGACTGCTAGTAGTTCTGGATATGATGTGAATGATGTAGTATAATGTGTTTCAATAGATTAGTCTTATCTGTCATTGTTATCCTCAGCTTCAGAACATACTGAAATTGCTAGCATTCAATATCCTTGAAAGTTTTAAAGTATGCATTCATCGCTAGGTGTAACAGTCAAAAATGTGTCTTATTCTACCTGCAGGTCGGTCGGAAGGGATCTACAGTAAGCCATGTCGACATGAAAAGAGCCCATCTAAATCCAACGAGGTGATCAGTCCAGAGATCCTGAAGATGCGAGCCGCTCTCTTCTGCATCTTCACCTACCTGGATACTAAAACCCTGCTGAGAGTTGCTGAGGTCTGCCGTGACTGGAAGTTTGTGGCTCGTCACCCAGCTGTGTGGACCAGAGTCCTCCTGGAGAACGCTCGCATTTCTTCCAAGGTGAACATCTGAAATGATTGATCAGCGTACACGATATTATCAGTAGCATTAACTGTGTTTGCTATATACTATGAAGATTTAAAAAGAGTTACCACGTCTTTTCTCAGCTCCTGTGCACACTGGCTCAGTGGTGCACTCAGACACACTCCCTCATCCTGCAAAACCTTAAACCGCGACAGCGAGGCAAGAAGGAAACCAAGGATGATTACCTTAAAAGCACACGGTGAGACAGAAATGCAGTAAAAACAGAGACACAGGTACCAGGATTTTATAGCTGCACGTGATTTTGAAAATATTCTCACTTTGGAGCCACTTAATGTTTTGATTTTGATGGCGAACAACTGAACTGAGTGGCATGCTAAATAACTCCTTAGACAGTGAGAAGGGCAAAAAGAAGTCAGTGATGCTTCTGTGCTGTTTATGCACTTTTTTGTCAAAACATAAGTACAGGAGTGGAGGATTGCTATAAGTGGAAAATGATAACGGGGCTTGAAGCTGCCCTGCAGCATGGAGACATTTTATGTGTTAAAAATAGTAGAATTGCTGAATGATGTGAGAATTACTTCCTCTGCTCTGTCTCTGTCTTTTCTTATTGACCTTTGCTTACATCTCCATCTAAGTGGTTGTCTGGAAGAGGGTCTGGAGGCGTTGTTGAAGGCCACAGGAAGTAACCTGCTGATACTGAAGATTTCACACTGCCCCAATCTGCTGACCGATCGCTCCCTCTGGCTCGCCAGCTGCTACTGCCGAGCTCTGCAGGCTGTAACCTACAGGTAGAATAGTATACCTAAAACTCACTTCTTTTAGAAATTAATAATCTTATAATTTATTAACACATTAATATATCAAGCAGCACAGTAGTCTATTCTGGATGTTATGCGTTAGACATACAGTATAACATGTATTTAATTAAATGATTAATTATTGTATCTTTTGTGATCCAGGAGCGCCACAGATCCAGTTGGCCAGGAGGTGATCTGGGCCCTTGGAGCAGGTTGTAGAGACATCATCTCCCTGCAGGTGGCACCACTACACCCATGGTAATATACAGAGAAATAAACAGTATTTTGTTCCACTTCAATCATCAGTAAATGCTCTGTGTTGTGATAACTACACAGTCGTGAAATGAGGGGACATGGCTTCTTTCTGTCTTTTTCAGCCAACAACCTGCTCGATTCAGTAACCGATGTCTGCAGACCATTGGGCGATGCTGGCCACACCTTCGTGCTCTTGGTGTGGGAGGGGCTGGATGTGGCATTCAGGGACTGGCCTCACTGGGTAAATGTTGCTTAAAACAATCATTTAACAATCATACTTAATTTGGTCTAGTGATTTTGGGAATAGCTATAACATTTAATATAATTAATTATAACTGAAAAGGTGCCACTCTGCCTTTTGCTCTCTGACTCTTCAGTGTGTGTATGCAGAAACAGTGAAGGGACAGAATTAATGTTCAGTCTAGGTTATTAAAAATAGTACCACTGTGTCCTCGGATAACCTGAAACAGGTGACAGCACAGTTTGATCTGTGCGAACCACTGAGATATTTACCATGTGTCAAAGAACATGTTTTCTTCCTGCAATATTTTGATAAGAAAAATAAACCTATGAATATGCAGTGTTTTTAATAACAGTGTGCATTTTAATCTCTGTTGGTTCTTAAATGTAAACAATCCTTCGCGTGCTCATTCCTCCCCCACTCCATCAGCGAGGAACTGCATGCGTCTGCAGGTGCTGGAGCTGGACCATGTGAGCGAAATAAACCAGGAGGTGGCAGCAGAGGTTTGCAGAGAAGGGCTGAAAGGTTTGGAGATGCTGGTGCTCACTTCCACTCCAGTCACCCCAAAAGCCCTGCTCCACTTCAATAGTAAGTTTAAACACTACTATGTTGCCTATTAGACTGACTGACTGCAATGTTCATGTGAATATTAAACTGTTAACAGTTACCTGTAATGATTTAAGTTGTGCTTTAAATGTACCATGGCCAATGAAATCTCAAACAGACGCTTCAGAAACTAGTCAGACGCTTTCGATTTGTGATGAATTTAATAGACAAAATTGCCATTTCTTCCCATCAATCAACAATCAGCCACCCATAATGACAAACTAAAAATGTGTTTTTTATTACAAATCTAAATCTGAAATCTCTCAAAAGTATTCAAACCCTCAATTCAGAATTTAGTAGAAACCTTTTAGCAGCAGCTGCAGTTTGATTCTCCTACAAGTCCCTACAAGCTCAGATCTGGTTTTGGGCAGTTTATGACATTCTTTCTGACAGATTGTCTCAGACTGTCAGATTGGTTGGGAAGCGCCTGTAAATACCTCCCTCCGTCTTCTCATGTAGGTGTTTGCCGCAACCTGAAGTCCATTGTCGTCCAGATTGGTATAGAAGACTACTTTGAGGACCCCAACAGTCCTGAAGCAAGAAAACTGTTTGATGAGATGGTTAACAAGCTGCAGGTAACAGCATCAGATCAAACCTCATCATACTATTCAGCTCGACATAATGTACATGTGAGCTGACGAGCCAGACATATGAGCATGTATAAGTAGAAAATGTGCTTTCCACACACATATTTTACTTATTCTGTTACTGCAGCATCGTGAGTCATGTCTGACAGGGAGGTCACCTCTGTTAATGGCAGCCTAAGCACATTCTTCTGAATTTTGTTTTGTTTTTTTAAGCCAACGTGTCCTTGGAGATTGCACCACTGTACAGTTTGTACATGACTAACACTTAAGCTGGGAGGAGGAGATTTATCTATTTTTATTGCAACTACACATGATTTTAAACCATGACTCAATTGTTAACTAAGTAGCTTCATTGTCAGAGGCTCGGGTCATTCTTATGACTGACCACGTACAAACAAAGACTTAAAAAAAGCTTGTGAAATCCCAGTTTTATTCATGTTTTGTTTTTATGAGTCAGTTTATAGTGTGTTCATCTTGGATATTACACTTAAGATGGCAGGGTTGCTCACAGCTGTTAGGTAACCTCTCTAACAGTGCAGAGAGTGATGATTTATTTTTGTCTGTTTGCTATAAAAGAAAGCCTAGCTCCTCTCTCATGTTTAATAGTTTCTTTTTTGATAGAAGTAGGGGTCAAGATCGTGAATGCCATTGTAAATCAAACCTTTTTAGAGCTATCTGTCATAGTGTGTTTGCATAAGTGTCATACTTATTGTGCAAGTTTAGTGCTAATGGAAAAACATACAAAACAATATTTCTTCCTCCCTTTTTTAGGCTCTGAAGAAAAGACCTGGCTTCTCCAAAATCCTTCACGTGAAAGCAGACAGTCTCTGCTAACATATTTTGTGTTAGTTCTTCAGATCTTGCAGAGACACCATCTAGGCTCCAGTAGGTCAAAAAAAAAGCCAGCTGTTTTTGAGCCAACCCTTTGGGGCTGAATACATCTGCAGCACCAACGGAAACAACAGAAGACTGCCATGACGAACAAGGGCCGAGGCTCAATGTCCATACTCATGTCCAAACTTGAAACAGAAAAACGAATAAACTGTTCCAGTAGTGGAAAGATCCTAATGTTGGTTCTGACAGAAAGTTAGCCACGAGGTTTATTTGGACTAACCATGGCACTATTTATGAAACAAAGGCATCTGTTTTAAACACCAGACTCATCTAACAACGCTGACCTTATTTCTAAATTGTGTTTTGCTTTCACTATAAATATGGATTTTGTCGTCGCACAGAACCAGATCCCTCTCTCGAAACTCCCAGAGCAAAGTCACAATGCTGTACTTATCTGTCTGCATCTACGTATTGTAATGCTTGACACATGGACCTGAAATTACCTTCAACATCAACAGTTCATGGACAGGAGCTAATCATATAGCGTACATACTTCCCACAGAGAAGAACATTAAATGGTGACAAGTTCAAGAAACTGCAGAAGCACTGATTTCCTGAAGTTCTCTTATTGAAGGGTTTGTATTTGCGTGTGTGGGTGAGTGAATGCTTAAATAATCTAACAGAGATCTGAATAAATGGTTGTTATGCAGCCTAACCTGGACTGCTGTAGGCTGAAACTGGACAGTTGACAATGTTCATCTCCTGCTGCTTCCACCCAGACAGAAACATGCTGCACCGGCTCCAGACACAGCAGCAAGAACAAGGACAACCTGCCTGTAACACAGACCTTGACAGTCTCCTATTTAACGCATGACAACAATGCATTTTTGCCTCATCTAACACCCTCTGCTTCCCCATGTGAACAGGATCATGTAACAAATCTGTGTTTTTCATCAATATTGAATCTCCAGATCTGTTGTCTGAGAGGACAGGATGCAGTATCTTATATATCTCTTTAATAAGACTGAAAAACAGTCCATAATGCATTTCTCTCGAAAACTGGTGCCATTTGTATGTCTGTCTTCATTCCACTAAACTTTGCTCCTATGTGCCATTAGTGAGGGAACAGCTGTTAAATGTCTTCAGGTCAAAAGCAACACACAGAGTTTTAATTGAGTATAAGCAGCTGAACATGATGGTTTGTGATTCATATGGAACATGGTGTCCTGTAGTTTCATATTTTATTATACTAAACTGTGCCATTCTTATTCATAGGGCTTATCATGACTAAGCCCTTCGTTATCAGCTGACGTCCTGTGTCTCCCTCTGCTGGTGTTTTCAAGCACCACCTCAACTGATGCGATGTGACACTCACCCTTTGCAGCACAGAACAAGCATGAGCTTGCCTATTTTTCTGACCTGAAAAAAAGTTGTTGTGTTTTAGTGCGCATCGCATTAAAATTCTCAATAGGTACCTTTGGCAGTGCTTACAGTAAGGACACTGTTTACCTGCCTCTAAGATATTTAAGAAGGGAGCAGCAGGAGGTTTGCACAACAGAAACATTTTTGAGGAATCCTGCCCAGCATGTGAAGGCTGCTGTATAAACTTGTCTGTGGTCCTGGAGAAGTTTTGATAAGTTTGGGAAAACAACCATGATATCAGGCTTATCTCAGCTTGGAGAATTCAAATTTGCACAAGCTAAAAGAAGTGTGAGTGTCTGCAATGCAGGGAGGATCGAATAGAAAGAAAAAGATATTAAGGAAAGTGTAAGATCCAGCGTTTTTGGAGCTCGTCTCATACTATGGACCAAAAGTCTGAATTTCCCTTATGCTGCTGCATTGATTTTAAATCTGTCTCTCTAGCAAGTCCCCCAACTTAATAAAAGTGCAATACTAAATCATTCCTATCACTTTAATTTTAAGATATCGTACACACAGTTTTGAAACATTTTTTAAAATGTCAGGGAGAATGACTCTTCCCTTGTGGCACATTATTGCAGGTTTATTTTACCCTGCACAACTCATTGTGTTGACAACAGATCTAAACATTTGTGAATGGAGTGTGCAACATAGCAAAGCGACTGTCTGGAGGAATGCTGTGCAGGTAGTTTGTCACTGAGGCTCTTTAAATTCAGAAACTCACAGATGAGGTTGTTAGCTGCTGATTTTGGTCTCTGCTCCATAGTCGATGATGTTTATGAGGACTCGTGTAGCTACATATTGTTGTATTGATGTTCCAGGTCAATATTTGGGAACAGCTGTGGATGTTCATTACTTCATGTTCTTCCAGTACTGCATATTATAATCTTAAACTGGTACTGATTGTCCGCTCAGTTTCAGTGAGAAAACAAAGGTTTGTGGGAAGGGTGTTAAAACTTTGCTGACACAACAGCAAACACAAAAAGCACTTGTCGATTTTGAGTTTTAGACAATCCTGCCTTCGCTATCAGCTAATCTGTAAATAATGTTTGTAAAAAAAAAAAGAACAAAAAATATCACAACAATAAAAAAGGACCAATGTTCAGTGTTATATAATATTTAGGTCATACTTATGAGTGGAAAATGTTAAAGTTTACAGGTCTTCATTCTGTAAGCATTTTCTCTCCAAAGTTGAATGAAAGCTATACATAGAGAATTATATTATGTATAACAGTAGTGTTGAAATTGCAGTTGTGTATTAGATACTTTATATTAAATGTGCATCAGAGTTATATAGAAATGGATATTATTTAAGAAGAGGATAATTCAGCTATTTATTTCTATAAAAAAAGCGCTATGTGTATAATGTTGGCATGTTTGTGTTCAAGCATCAATCATTAAGTTGCCTTCTCGTTCTGCTACTGTGGCAAGAAAATTATTAGATGTTTATAGAGCTTTGATTGCCTGCAGGCTAATAATGTTTCTCTTTATTTAACCCAGTCTGTTGTTGCACTAGTGAGAAAAAATATATTTCAGATGTTTATTATAAGAGTGTTGTTTTCAATGTTCAGCTATTTCTCAGTATTTGACAAAATATGATGCACTTTTTTTTCTGCAACACTTTAAATGGGCAAGTTGCTCATCGGTTAAGACAGAAACGACGCCTGGTGAGGTTCTCTGGTGTGCTACTGAACGCGCTGTTCACGCACACGTTGAGTCTGTCTTAAAGATGAGTTCATGAGACCATGTGATCTACCGTAAGCGAACAGACGTAGAGTTCTCTTACACCATGTTTCATGTTTCATTGGTTGGGAAGTTGAAGACTAAACCTGGCTCAACTGCATTCAAGTGCTTTTTATGTTCATTGCCATAATGACCTTATGCTCACCTCTGTATTTCTAACCATCTTTCTTTTGTTCTTGCATTATGCTGTAAAGTTCATACCAACAGTACATTTGCTTTACTGTGAAAATGGACCTGCTGAAGATGTTTCAGAGCTCACACGCTCTGCAGATGTGAGGTGTCAAGTACGCCAGAAAAAAGTTTTTTTTATTCAAAATCAGAAGCACTGCCTATCAACCAAGGTGCTTCCACATCCACATTTATATTAATTCAAGTTTTCCACTTTTGTTATGGCAACTCATCATACTGTGCAATTGAAAAACAGTGTGTGTGTGTTCATGTACCTCTCTGTACATATTTAATGTATGAATGATTGTACTCTGCCCATTCATCTGAATAGTATTTTACACATTACCTCAACACTTATCTGGGCAATTAAGTGTGCAGTTTGTCTTTGTAATTTTTTATTTTTTGACTGTCATCGTCAGGCCCGTTGGTCCAGAAACATAATCTGTTAAAGCTACAATGACAAGATGGTTTTTGTTGCTGAAAGTCACTTTCCCAAAACATGATCAGTCTTCTACAATGACTGCAATAGATGGAAATGCTTTACTAGTCATTTTCACTCATTTGTTGTCATAAATAAAATTGCTTTAAATTGTATATGCTCACATTTACTCTTTTTAAATCTGTTTTAATGAGAACATAGCTTATTATTACAATTGTTTACACTGAGGTCTGTGGAATAGTGACAAAGAACATTGTTTACATGAAAGACGCCTTACTGTTATTTTTTCATTGTTATTTTTAAGGGAAGCACTCAGCACAATGCAAGCATTTAAAACTAAACCTGTGAATTCTGTAAGCAACACAGGTTATATTTTTAAAAATTAAAAACCAAAGCTCTGCAGTACATGACAGACACCACCAAAGGTAAGTGAGGACATATATGCATGTGAGTCTATTCTGGGCTGTATGCACATATACTAAGGTTCACACTGCAGAATAGATTCACAGACTATATAGTCATCACAGTAAATAAACTATATATTACACAATACTATGTTTATAATAACTCTTCTCAGTCACTTTCATCAACAAAACGAAAATGGATTGAGAAGAAGGTCACACATGTGGCAACTAATCCTCTGAACAGTTATACTGAGATGAAACTTAATTGGTCTTGTATATTTCCATGTTCAAAACATCACGACTACTGCTGGAATTGTAATTTGGAAAGTGTTTGCTAAACTGTGTGCCATGAAAAACGTGTCAGGCATGTGTAGCTGTGGCAGGTTTGAGAATTGGTCTGCTCACTAGGAGCCAAAAATCAATCAATGCAGCTTCAACAACTGCATTGCTGAAAATGTACAGCTGTGGCATAACTGTTATAAATTACTATCACTCCACCACATTATTTTGCCAGCTTTTGTTTCTTTGCAGATGGAGAACAACACAAAATATAAAAAATAAATTATGGTGTACACTAATATTGAGCTAAGCCACCTGTAAATATTTAAAGTAAATTACCTCCTTTGCCAACTGTCTTCACATTAATGCATCAATAATTACAATCCAGTAATGTCTTTCTGAAATGGACCATCATTATTATGAATACTTTTAGTAGCGTAAACATATTTTGTGCTTTTACTACAATCAATGCAGACCTCTTTTCAGCAGAGTATTTGCAAACTTAATGTACTCTTTAAAATGTGTTACTTTTAACACCGGGTACCAAATTAAGTTATTAACGCAGTTGCACAAATACATATTTCACCTAGTTTTTGCCTATAGAGAATTTTAGTTCATCATATCAAATATACTGTATGATATATTTATATATCATATATTTTTATAAATATATTTTGACTTATTTTAGGGGTTTTTTTTTGATTGTTTGTTTGTTTTGTTTTTTTATATGTGACATAAACTTTTAACTACAGCTGAGGTTAAATACTCAAGTCGTCTGCCTTTGCAGCCTCACGTGTTCCCCTGCTGCACCGGGACGCCTGCCAGAACTTTGTTCCTGTGTTTCCCTCTCTGCTCTCCAGCTGCCTGAATGAAGAAGAAGGGTGAGTAAAAATAAGGCAATGCAAAGCAATCATGCCAACCTAGTTTCTATAATACCTTTTAAAACAGCGTGTTAAATCTCTATTTATCAGTGTTTTTCCATTAAAAGATGTGGGGAAAGCCTTGTTCAGTGAGTAAAGCAACAGAAACTCAGCAGCTTCTTGGATTTTATTAATTTACTGTTTTGGTTTTATATCTTGGAAATTGACTGTACAACTACATTTTCAGCAGTGATTTCAATCAGATTTTGGATTGAAAAATTCCAATATAAATATATAAATCGAACTATATTATTGCCAGTTTGTTGATAATGCCACAAAGCACCAAATGGCGGACAAAGGTTGTTTTTTTTTGACAGCAGGAACTTAAATAAACATTCAATTAAGTTAAGAACGTAACCTGTAACTTCCTGGAGCTTCCTATAACCTGAACTTGCAGGGTAACGGTTATCTGGTGTGCTGTTCATTGAGGCTTCCCTCTTCTCTGGCATGTCTGTTTTTACACTTGTGCTTGTAATGCTAATCCTGCCTTAAGTTTAACTCAGAATGTGGTGATCAAAGCTGGGAAAGGCATCACAACCAAGTTAACTGGGTTCCAGTACACCTGCCAAATTAACCTAACCTAACCCCACACTGTTGATGCATGAAGCATCCATTCTGGATTTTGAGGCTGCTGTTGG
>OMLM01020653.1:0-17110 GCA_900302695.1 Helostoma temminkii | reverse complement strand
GTTGGTAAGTTCACTTGTTTTATTGTGCAGGTAAATATAATAATAATATTATTAATATAATAAATAATAATAAAAATAATATACTTTAATCTAAAATAAGTTTCACAGCTCTACCACCTCTATTAGCTAGTTGTAGCAGAATATAGATTCTTGCTGAGCGGAAGAAACACTAGAAGTTCAGTCATTATCCGTTTACAATCAGCCACATGTTAACTGCCCTCTAGTGCACTGAGAGTGCAATGCAGGAAGACGTGTTCCTCTGGTGTGACTCACAATGAGGAACTGTGCTGTAGGAGAGGAGCCATAAATTAGATTGTTGCGGTCGGTGTCTTGAATATGTAGAAATATAAAATTTTGTCCGTCAGGATTCAGGAAATATACACAAAACATACTCTATACACTTCTTAACATCTGGTTCTGTTCTTAGTTACTATATATCTTAACCCATAAAATCAAGAATATTCCTATGCAATAATTTATCTTACTCTAAAGTTTTATTCAGACTTAACTGTTGACAAAACTCCACTAACTAAATTGAAAGGGGCACGCTGATAATCCTGATAATGTTGTCAAGATAATCTGGGCCTGCAATCTACAAATCTTTAATAGAAAACATTTTAAATGCACAGTGTAGAATTTAGAAAACGCTTTCCCAGCTTAGCCCACATAGCACTTGGAACTAGAAATAAGGATGTCTCAGCTCCTTATGCAGTCATCGTGACTTTCTTTTTAGAAAATCTCTGATGTCCTCCAAATTTATTGGAGTGCAATGCTAAAATCAGTGAGTACCCTTCAAACAGTTTGAAAGTGAAGAAAGATTTCATTCTTGCAGACCAGAGATTCTGTTCAGTGGCAAACTGACTTGTTGAAAGTACTTGAAAATGTTTAACCTCTCATCCAGACAGCTTCATCAGTTCTGACTGAGAGTTCATTTCAGTTCAACATAGATGATGTCCTTTACTCCTCCTTTAAACCATCTTAAAACACAGTGGCGTGAAGGACGTCTAGACTGAACTGCTGGTCTATGACACCACTCATGAGCCACTTATAACAGGATCCTTAAATCCTTTCCCAAGTTTCACTGCTGTTCACATTAACACTTTTAATCTTAACAACACACGATGACACTGAACAGGTGATCTAAGTGACCCTCAAGGCGTATATGACTGAACAGTTTAAATACCTGTAACAAATGCCATAGATTGTCTATAGACAGAACTGATGAAGTCTTTCAGAGAAAATGTGAAACATCTTCAAGAAGCTAAAGCACTGCAGCACATTTGGCATAACAGTAACCTGGATAACTGAGAATTTCTTGCAATATGAAGATATATGCATAGTAAATGCAGCAAAATGTAGGAAATGTGTCACTATTTTGACAACTGGCACATGACAACTGTAGACTAAGTCACTAACATTTTTTAATTCTTGATTTCTTTTTATTTCCTCCAAAGTGAAGGAAGCTAATTTTGCCCTGATTTCTCTGTTGCTAATTAAAACTCGTTCTTTTCAGGCTCATCAGTCTTTGATGAAAAGAAAGATTTTACACTGTTGTCTGACAGAAGCGAGGACTGGGTTGAGGTCTGTTCTATCACCATCTGTGACTTTGGCGCAGCGTTACAGTTTTGGAGCTGTTTCATTGCTTTGCATGAGCACTTGCTTTCTATGTTGCTCTCACAGATTTATGAGGATACCAAAATGGTGATTGTATGGAAACAGCTTTCATCTGTTATTGTACTTGGAAGAAACTGGAAAATATTCATAAGGACAGAAGTGGGTACAGTGGAGAGTATCTGATTGCAGCCACTGCTGCTGTGTTTTTATCTTGAATAAGTTAACAACAACAATCTGGTCTTGTTAGATGGTGATAACTTTTATTTGTTAAAACTTTATCAATTTTTGTTTAGTATTTCCATTATTTTTGAAATAAGATAATGCTCCATACAGAAGGCACTTACAAAAACAAGTTAAATTACAGATGCTGTTATTACAAACATTAAATTACTGATTTAAAAAACAACAGAATGATATAGACAAGAAATGACAGCACCATTGGCAACTTTTGAACAGTACATCTCATGAAATTTAGCATGATTTGATTCTACAGCACAATAGAAACAATACTTATTTATTATCAATGTAATAATGCCCAAGCTATGCTTATAAGTATAAGTTAATCATCAAGATAAAAAGTTTTAAAACTCAACAGTTTTGTTTTTCTTTTCACTAGTCAGAGGTTTGTTTTATTTACATATTAGGCTTTGTGGTTTCAGCTCTGTCCAAGTCCTGGTACATCTCTATTAAGCGCATGGCTTCTCTCTGTCCTGACAGCAAAGCACCATGGGTAGTGGAATAGTATTTTCTGTGGGTGGCCTCTCCAGCAAACAGGACCTGCAGGGGCTGAGGATGGAGAGGAGGAGGACGGGGGAAAGGAAATAAGCAGAGGAAAGGAAAAAAGATTTTATTACAGAAGGAAAATCAGATTGAAAACAAGATCCATCAATGTCAACTTGACATATTTTGCCCTCTTGTGCGGCACTATTTTCTATTTCCATCACCAATTCCCTTGTTAGCGCTCAACATGCAGGCAGCAAGAGTAACTTGAAGGTTTAAGTATGACAGGACTGAAGCTCCTCAGCGGAGAGGTCATGCTGTTCCTTCAGCAGTGTCATGTGAGCCTACAGGACCCTACTTTCCTTCACCCAGAGTGACTCGGGTTTCATGGTCTAGACCGCTGGCCAGGAATCAGCATTCATAACCCCCCTGACACCAGCTGTATTTGCTCTGCGTGTCTTAGGATGTGACATGGCGGTGATGACACCTCCACATTAGCCAGATGCTCTCTGAGTGTGTGCAGGAATTGTAAACAACCACGTGTACAGTCAGTCAAAACACAAGTAAAAGTAGTTACATCACAACTGAACAAAGAGATTATTAAAATACTATATATACATATATTTATACTCAGTGATGGAAGGCAATTGAGTACATTTAAGTACTGATCTTAAGTTAAAGGAAGGTGACTGTACTGTACTGTGTACTTCTACTCCTTTACGATTCAAAGGGAAATGTAGTTTTGAGGCAGCCACACGTCACATGTTCTATTAATAAAAGCAGTGTTCATGATTAAACAACTATTGTAGTGGCACGGTATAGTATACTCTGCCATCTGAAGACTTTCTACTACAGTATTGTTATTTTGTAGTTTTCCCCTCTTTGCTTACATACAGTATTTTAGTTATAACTATCTATATATGGAGGTAAAGACTTCCACTGAATATAAAGTATTATATAAACAATTCAGAAATACTCACTGATTATACAATGTGGTGGACAAATTAACACCCAATAAAACACAGTACAAACCAGAACAAACACTAACTCTGGTCCATACTGCAAGTCAGCAGCTCTCTGTCAAACATTAACAGCTACATAAGAGTTATTTATATCACACCTACTAGGTTGCTTTATATTGTGCAGGTGTTTTTATTATTGTGTAAACCTTCTGTGTTGTGTTGTGGCTGTCTCACCAGAGCCTTGGTGCTGTTGGTGTAAGGCAGTGGCATGGCCAGCCTCTCACAGTCCTCACCGCTGGAGCCCACCCTGGTGAAGGAGTAGGAGCCTCGGATGTATGGGTTACTGCCCCACGAGGAGCGCAGGATACGCCGAGGCTTTGGAATGTCAGGGTTCCCTGTGGATGGGCAAACAGAGGAGAGAGATGAGAAGGCGTCACAATAGGCAGTAGAGGGTCAACCATAGACCATAGTCTCATGTCTAAAATATTCAGTGCATGACACAATTGAACCAGTTCAGACTAAGAATGTAGTGGCTGTGGGTCGAGGCCTCTTACTGGGACACATCGCAACTCAACCTGCAATCTGTGAGCAGAGAGGCACCAGCGAGTCAATATGTAATTAAGCAACAGCTGAAGGGATTAAACCACACTGACCCAAATGAGAAATGTGTCTGCGTGTGTGTGTTTGAAACAATTATTGTGGTTTCTCAGGGTTATTTATAATGTGCATTATAGGATGTATGTCACCTACCTCACTGTGCTGTGACTCACTGTTTTCTTACTATATAACGTCTGAGGCAATCACTTTACCGAGAAATAATAAAAGACATTTCTCTCCGCACTAATCTCCCGCCTAGTGACAACAATGACTCGTGATGAAGCCTTTTATCTTGCAGTCAAATTTGAACAGGTACAATATGTCCTTTTTTTCCAGGAAATGTCCTCTGTTGCTCAAGAAAAAAATGTGTTTTACATCACCAGCGGCTGAGACAATGAATTAGCCTTAGAGAAAATACAGCTCTCATGCCATGTGTGTGTTTGTGTCACAAGAAAATGGGGCTTGATTAAATGTCAGTAAAAGTAAAAGCCATTTTCTACAGCAGACAACTAACCAGTTAGCTACTTACTGAACACAAATACAGACCCCTGAGTCATTCAGCTGTATTATCTGTCACCCTTTTCTTGCTGCTTACGTCACAGCTGAAGCTTGTGTCATTTCCTTTATATGTAACACAATAACCCGAATCATGGCTCACATGAGTCACTGTGCTCATCTCATCCTGCCAAGGCTACAGTGTTAGTCTTAGATGACTGACTTTTAGTAAATGCTTCACTAGAATAGCAGATAATGTTATCTGTTTTCTGCTGTAAAAATCTCACTCATTTGTAAAAAGATATTTTGTGGAAGATATAATGTATCTAACAGCGACAATGAGTAAAACTATGTGTAAATATTCAGAAATGTATGTGCGGCCCTGTCCTGACCTGTAAAGCGTCTCAGCAGGTCAGTGCAGGTCTCGGCCACTGTTTCGTCATCACAGCGCTCCATGTAAAGCGCCTCCTGCCCACATATCCAGCCGCTCAGCATGTAACCGTAGCGCTCAGGTGGGTAGAGGACGTCAAAGCTGCAGATTTTCTTGTACCACAGTTCCTCAGGGTAGGCCAGCTGTTCGAGCTGAGCCTCATCCTCCCACACAAACTGGATGCTGTTGCACTCGGGGCTCCAGAAGGGTTCTTCAAACTCTAAGAATATCTTATTGGTGGTGCTGATGCCCAGCTTCTCGATGGCGAGCACCTTGTCCTCAGGCAGAGAGGGGGAGAACATGGCTTCATGGTTTTGCTTCAGAACGCCCAGAGAAGCTGTCATGATCACGTGGTCGGCAGTGATCCACTCCTCGTCCTCGCACTCCACACAAATGGGATGACCCAGGTTCAGAGAGTCCTGGTGAGGTCGGCAGCTGTTTTCATTGTGGTTGTTGTCCTGGTTGCTGTCACTACGCTTGGCGATCACCTCCCGATGCTGGGCTGAGTAGTTCCAGTGGATGCAGCGGACCGGTTTGCTAAGGCAGATGGTGCTGGAGTGAATGTCCTGGGCCAGGAGCTCCACGATCTTCATGAAACCTTCAGGAATGACATAGTGTGCACCAGGGATTTCTGTCCACTCGCCAAACTCACTGAGAGACACCTCATCCATACTGGGTGAGCTGCTTTCACAGCTCTCTACCTGAAACAGGAGACCACGTCAACACAGAGAATCAGGTCAGTTCCCCTTAAAATCACATTTCTGCCTAATAAACTTAAATCTAATTTCTACACTAATTTAATCTTTACTTTGCTGTAGGCATTGTTTTATAATCTCCACAACTACTGTAAGAACAAAGCATCTTGATTAAACCAGTTTAAAACATGCTGTTTTATTCATCCTGTGTCTGTGAAAGCCTAAGGACCATGATTCAGGAATATGAATACAATGTATTAAATTCTAGCTCAGTCATCATAAGGAGCGTTTGGGTATCTTTATGTCATGTGTCAGACATAATTTCCCAAGAGAAGGTTAAACCCTGTACTGTATGCTGTGAAAAGCACTTAGTCCAAACAGTTTATCATGAATCACTTTAATTACTGATCCTCTGTCATGGTTCTCAGGTAAATATGTTACCTTTGAGCAGAGCCAGGCTGGTTATTTATGCCTTCTAGCTAAGATAACTAGCTGCTGCCTGTACCTTATATTTACCACACTACACAAGAGTGTAATTGTCTTATGTAAGTCCTTACCACAAAGAAAAAATGGCAAACTATTTCTCAAGCAAGCCTAACATTAGCTGGTTGCAGCTTCTCAACTAAACTAAACTAAACTAAACTAAACTAAACTAAACTAAACCGTTCTCACATCGTCTCAGTCAAATTCATGAATGCATTTGACTGAATATCCCTCTGTATTAGTCTGGTTTAAATCAGTCCTTAAGGTGATTCATCACATAAAGACACAGAAATGAATACATATATATACACATGTGCAGTGCACACACCTTGAGGTACTGTTGAAGCATGGACAGTTTGAGCTTCTTGGTGCTCTCAGGATCATCAGGATCCATCATGATCCTCTTGCGCACCACGTCTCGTGTAAAGACGCCGACGCTGTTCTGGCTCTCAGCACAAACTGGCTTACCATTCTGGAAGAACTCCTGAGTCAGCTCGTACACCTAAAGAGGACGAAAGTCAAGAGACGGAGGGTGATCAGGAGGAAGAAGAATGAGGAAGGATGTAAGGAAAGTAGAGGAGGGTGAAAGAGGAAACAGAAGCACCAGTTCAGTTCAGTTCAAAGCAGATCAGATCAAACCATTACTTAATTGTCTCTACTTTAGATATTGCTAACATGGGCAGCACTGCTTGCTTAAGTTAACTATAAACTACCCATCGGTGTGAATGTTTGTCTGTCTCTATATGTCAGGCCTGTCACAGACTAGCAACTAATCCAATGTGTACTCCACCTCTTGCCTGCTGACTGATGGTATAGGCTCCAGAAGATGGATGTTGCCATGTCAGTGCTAAGCTGTGTTTATTTAAGTTATCTTTTCTGGCGTCAAAGATGATAACACACCATTTTTTCCAGAACATACCAGGACAAAACAACACTAGTGATGTACAGTGTCAACATGTATCAAGTCAAAACATTACCAGATTTACTTCAAGTTGATAAAGTTGGCTTTCAACTCTAAGAAACTTGAATCCTTTGCTCATGTTGTTCAGCCCAAGTACTTAAATTATTCAGTCAAAAGATTAATTTTTTTGGTACTGACAAAGTTTAACGATGAAAAATATTTTGGTATTTGGAGGGACTAAACAAACAATATGAATTTATTAACATAAAAGCCTAAATTTATTTTTTTTTAAACTGCTGAATATAAAAAAAAAAAATACTAGCACTCAGGTATTTCATGTGAGAGAATGTATGTGTAAGTGGCGCAGTCTATTAGAGATGGTTACTGAAGTCAGGTTGAAGAACAGTTTATTCTCCACTCCCTTAACAAGAACATTAAAGCAACCCGAGTGCAGCGCAGGTCAAAGTCAGTCATCAGTCATTTTCATAGAGTATGAACTATGCTAACTATGAAAATTATCAAGGTGAAGGTAAGACGAGGAAAACACAGTCATTAATCTACAGTATGTCATTCAGAGACACGATCCATATTTACACACCTGGCCACACTCCTGCTGGTATCTTAACACACACAAACACACATACGCTAAAGCAAAGCTTATCTGCATCTGATCAGACTATCAGCCAGCTTATATACTTTTCAGTCACTTTCACTCACAGTCAGATCCTCTGTTGAACTACCCCTGTATCCACGCTCTCTGTCGGCTACCAGCTCATACTATTTTTGGATTTTGCCCGCGCATTGATGTTTTTTAAGTTTGGTTTATGTTCTGAGTTTTGTATTTTTCTAGCCCTGTGTTCTATGTCTTGTTGTTCTAGTGGTTTAGTTTTTTCTAGCTCATGTTTGTCCCTTCCCTTTTTTTTTTGCACTTAAGTGTTTTCTCTAGTTATTTAGGTTTCTCTTAATTTTTCTCTAGTCATTTTTCCTCCTTTAGGAATGATTTTCTGCTTCTCCCATTTTTGCTACGTCTTGTATTAAAACTTCTTCTTACCAAACCTCCTGGATTCTCGTGTGAGTCCGCCATTTTGTTATACCCACAACAATTCCATTAAAAACGTCCATCACAGAGTCATAGGCAGAGCATTCTAGATGCAGCTTTACAAGTGTTAACAAAAACAAAATGTCTTCTGTGTATTTTATCTTTTCATTGTAACTGCTTTTTCAGACATGACCCAGTTTAATGATGAAAACAGAGGCTGCTACAGAGCAAAGAACAGATAACTAGGCTAAGAGACGTGGCCATTCCTTGTTAAATCATCATGCTTTAGTGGTCATTTCATTGGATCCACTCAAAGCTGAAGATATATTTAGCAACGCTGTCACAGACACAGATTTGGTCCAGACTCTGAAAGAACATCATATCTTTACTCCCTCACAAACTTTCCTGGTTTGTTCCCCTTAAGTATCTTCAAAACATTTTATTCCACATTGTATGACGTTATTATAGACAGATTATTCAGTATACTATCTGTATCAAGTCAGATTATGACCGCGTCTCGTATTAAGGCTCCTTCCTTCTAAGAAACACAAAATAAAAACTCCAGTGACGATCAAATGAGCAACGATTAGTTCCCAGTAACTTTATGTGTATACTGTATAATATAATCTGGTTGCTATGTCTATGTCTATGAGTATGTGACATTGTTTAAAGTACATTTTCTGATGTTAGGCAGGCTAAACATTGAGCATCTCTTGTCCATGCATTCATCCATTTGTACATGCAAATGTGAATTTGTGCCGTTCCTTCTCCCTTCACCTCATTGTACAGGTCACTGAACTCCTCCACCAGGTCCTTGGGGATCCTCTTCCCAACGTTGGTCTGGTAGTGAGCCACACCATTCTTGGTGTACAGGCTGATGCGTCCCACACTCCTCTCCCCGTCGGTGGTATGCTCCAGCAGCCCGTTGTCCTCTGCCATGTGATACACTGGGTTCCCATTGGCACCATGGATCCAGGTGGCTCCAAGCTCCAAAGTTGTTTTTCCTAAGAATTAAAGATCAGTAAGTGTGAGTGTGAGTTTGAAAAAATGTATTTATTTTAACTCATCTCAGCAATAAGGTGACAAACAGAATCTTAAATATCTAACAGTTGAGTGTTAGATGGTTAGAGAAAACTGAATTACAGAAGCCCATTGGAATACAATTAATTAATACTTTTACATACATTTTTATAATCAATGACTGTAAAAACAGAAATTGCTAAACACCTCTCTTTACAAATGCTAGATAACTTCGAAGGTCTTTTATTTAAAAGACCATGTTATCAGTGTGACATGGGTTCCCATTGAACAGCGCAGAGTGTTTTTACATGTGACCTCCTTGGTACAGTAACAGACCCACAAGTAGATGCTATTCCCTGCTTGTTTGATCTTGCCAGCTGAAGGAATTTGTCATGATACAAGTCAGTGGCATGCAAATATCTATGGTGCCTTGCATATCATTCGTCTTTGTTGGGGAAATCTCCCAGTGTGCCCCAAGCTGATCAAGTGAAAAGCACCATTATTCCTCTTAGAAGTGCATTAAGTCTGGCTATTTAGGTAAACAAGCATAACAAGACTACATAAATGAATGGTTAACTGATTAGACAGTTTTCCAAGTAAATATCAAAGGTACTAATCAATCATTGTTCGTACGACTTCAGGGAAAAGACTATATTACACATTTTTACCAAAGAGGCCCTCTGCTGATTAGATAATAGTGCTTCTGCAGCACAGATCCAACTTGTATCAGAAGATTCTTTGTTCATATATCAGCAGTTAAATTGTGCTTTGTACAGACTTAACAGAACACACAGTGAAACTGTTGCTTAGGAGTTTTCTTCACATGTACAATATGTCTGCACCGTGCAGAGTTCCTGGTGCAGTCCTTCTGATGTCAAAAATGTATCTTTGTTTTAAAAATAATAAAAAACATCAGTTATTCTGTTTAACAGTACACTTCTTGGCTTTGCAGTTTTTGTTGAATTTTAGAACCGCTGGGCTAAAAAACTGCTCATAAACATAAAACCATTGTATTCTCATATCAGCTGTAGAAAAAGAAACTATAATTACCCATGTAATTGTATGTTTAGAAAGTTAAAAAGGTGATAGAAGAAGTGCAGTATTGTTTGTATTTTTGAACGTAAATTTAGCAAAATACACACTGAGTCAGCTGTATTATGTTGAGGTGCCCCGAGGCACTTCCTCTTACCGTGTTTAACACTGTGAACTCGTCCGCCGATGTGGTCTGACGCCTCTAGGACAGTTACATCCGTGAAGCCGTTTTCCAGTAGGATCTTAGTTGCAGCAAGGCCGGCCAAGCCAGCACCAATCACTACTATTCGAGGCTGCCGATGAGTACGTAGGCCGCTACTAAGGGGATCATCAGTGCTGTCTGAGGAAATTTCACAACTTTGCATGCCGTCCAAACTCTTCTTCGATGGAGTCTATTGACAAATTAGAGACAAGGTTAAAAATGGCACATTCAGCGCTGAGTCAGCAGGTGACAGACACTCATGCAGAGGGAGGTAATAAAATGAAACAAAACTCAACATATTTTAAAGTGCGTTCTATAAATGACACATGGCATACCTGCATGCAATTCATGACTGCTAAGACAGATGGTTGGGTTGGTCATACAGAACAGTATTTATATATATATCACATATAGTATAGTATAGTTATTTCAGATAACCTAACAATAAATAGGTATAAAGATTTAGTGTAACTAGATGGAAATATGTCATGTTTTAAAAACTCAAAATAAATACATTTTGTCATGGTGTAATACCATTAACAAACATAAACAGACCCTTTAAAAACTTGCAGTGCTTTTCACCAGCTTGTGTTCACATAATCTGGTCTTGCTGGAGCTTTGTAGCCTCATATTGTTTATTAAGACTGTAGAGACCTGTTTTATAGCAGATAAGTGCTGATTATAGCATTCCTCCTAATATAACCCACATTTACAGCTGAGTTTATCACTGTAATTAACTTAATTTCTCCTGGACGTGTTTGCATTATGCTGCCTTGCAGCTGTGTATCCTGCTGTACGACACTGTTTATTGAGCATAAGGCCAAATTAGAAGTCCTGATACTACCTTGTTATTTCTGTCAGACGACAAAAAAAGATTTCTTATTGCGGTCTCTCTAATTATACTGAAATTGCCCAAGGATACTAACAGAGCAAAGGAAACACAAGCGACCTTGTTATTCCAGTACACAGGGCCGATTGGTCTGAATGTATGGACTGCTGTGTGAAAGCTTAACACAGTGGGAATCTGTCACAAGATGTTCATGGTAACCCAACAGAGACATTTATAAAGAAGCAACAGACTTTATATGGTGTTAGAAATGTTATCTGTTGATATCAAATGGGTGTGTTTTCCCTGAACTGACTTGTACCTGATGTAAGATTCAAAAAACTTTATTAATCCCGGAGGGAAATTGTTTTGCCTGTTACAGCTGCTCTCTGAAAAAAAGAAAAGGAAAGAAAAGAACTAGTCTAACGCAAATAACAAAGACAACAAACTGATACAATTAAAAATGTATAGAACTGACATAAATAATGACATAAGTAATGTTTATGATGAAATTAAATAATGTTCGATGTGTCAGACCCCTTTGCAGTTGGTGAAGGAGTGGTACTGTTACACAGTACACACACATGCATACGCACTTTACCCACTTTGTTACCAGAGCAACAGTGGACACAGGGTTTACTATACATCTCTATAACTTCCTGTTTCAAATACCTGACAAAGAAGCAACAAACGGTGGTTATAATTTTGTGAGTGTTCTAACCCCCGTCCACCACAACATAAAAACCACCAACTGGTTTTAAACTAGTGACTGGTAGGTGTTTTTTCTGAAACAATGTAAACCTGTCTGCCACATTCCCCCCCACATACCACATAACATTACATATGGAGATAATTACAATAAATTCTACTTTCTACTTCGTGTCTTACACTTTATGTGTTTTTTCATGCTCTAAATCAGTTTCTTGATTTGTCAGGTATCTAAATCGCTGAATCTAATTATTTCACCCACACACTGCACTGACTTTCCTTCTCTGTTTTCCATGATCTATCCATGTTGAACAATCCTACTAAAACAGGCTGCACTTGTAGTTCCCACACTTTGCTGCTTAAACCTCAGAATTATATCTTTGTAAACACCACTTAAAGCCAAGTTTCAGTTCCAGTTCTGGTATTTTCTCTAAAACTAATGCTTTGTGTTAAATCTCACATCACTCCACGCACACAGTTTACACAGTTTAACAACTGTTTCCCAGAATCACAAGCTGATTCAACATGAATATACTCATTCTTGGGCCTCAAAAGAAAAGGAAATATAGGGTGGTGTTGGATGATAATGGTTGGAAAAATAACTACAGTAGTACCTGTATTGCCAAAAATAATAAAAGAGGTAAAATTAGGCTTATTCATAATGTCACACAAACAAACGCCCAACGAAAAAGCCTTTCTATGATTGCTGGCTGAGTGGTTGCTTATTGAATAAGTGGTTTTGAACTGAGGCTAATACATCTGTTTCCTGTGCTGCTACATGTGCAGTTAAATAATAGACTGCACTAATTGTGTTTCGTTTTCATTGAGTGTTTAAGTATTAAAGATACTCACACTGTTTATATTCCCCGCACCTGTTAAAGATGAGGTCAGTGTCAGGAGACGACACTTCTTTGTGGCAAACGACAAACATGGCGTGAGCAGAGGCATCCAGGAAACGCTTTGCTTCCAGAAACAGGATGACCAAGGCTCTTATTACTCACCAGTAAAGTCAAAGACAAGAAATTGTGCAACATTCAAGAGTCTTTGCATCCCTTGTTGGAAAAAACTCCACATCACAGCCGTTTAGATTGACTTAGTGATTTCAAATGAATCACTGCTCTAATTCATAGAGAGCATCTGATCACTTTACATTCTGGCCTCACTGACAGATTGCGCCTCCCTGCCTGGTTTCCTGTAATTCCATGGCTGGTTAATACACTCGCCACATGCCACCACTCCATCCTTTACAAAACCGCCGCAGATTAATGTGTGGGCTGGCCTTGGGTAGCTGCGTATGGTGGGGTGGAGTGAAGAGGAGGGAGGCAGGGGGCTACTACTGACCTAGAAATGGCAATCTGCAGTACAGCGCTGGTGGCCTTTCCGAAAGCAGGGTCAGTCGTGAGGAGGAATATCCTAAATAACTGTGTGTGAGCTGCAGTCTCTAATCTTTACTGCCCTTCTCTACCCTTTAATTGCAGTCACAGTTCTTTCCAGCTGTGTCCACACTCACATCTGTATTTCCTTTATCAGTCCCATGTGAATGTTAGCATGATAACAAACGTTTCCACTTCCTTAAATCAAAAGAAAGACACAGTATAGGCTGGGGGCTTCATGACAAAGACCAGACATTCCACACTTCTCTCCCAGCTGATTTTTCCAAGCTGATGTTGATGGAGTTGAGGCAAGACGCGCGCACACACACACACACACACACGCACACACACACACCACACTGTTGTGCTACTTAAAACCACACTGCATGTTCCCCTGGTAGAGATAAAAGGGAAAAGGGAGTCCAGGGAGACTTTAGTAGTATTACCAGTTACAGAAGTGCACACCTGATGACAAGTTCATTATCACCACTGTCAGGGAGCTAATACACAAATTAAACTAAAGACAATACACGTTAAAAGTAAATGTATTTCTGCAATAAAGAAATAAATCCTAAACCAGACACACAATTCATAGTAAAGGTTAATCTTTGACATCAGAATACAGATTCTCTTTTCTAATAGTTTGATTGTTTGGACAGATTGATCAACAACTTATTAACATTTACACCTTGCCTGAGACGTGGCAGATAAAAAGCTGTGATGACTGACAACACATAGACTAGATGGTTTATAAAAAAGGCTAAAGGCCTTTTTTTTCCTGACCCAAGCTCAGATATCTTGTAGTTTTATTGTTGAATGTATCTATAAAACATCACTAAGTGATTTACTTACCACTTACTCAGCCATTACTCACACCTTACATTTAAAGGGTGGTTGCAAAATATAAATACAAAAATGTGGATTAAAAACTTTCACTGGTGAATTGCCATCCATCTTAACACATAAGAAGAATCGGACTGACAATACAGCAGATGAATAGGAAGACAACAGTTTTGCTCTACTCTATGTCAGCCTATACTGCCACGTATAAGATGTGATGCCAAGTGGCAGCGGTCTGAAACAAAGCAACCAACTTCACGGAGTTACTCTGACAAATTGTGTGTGAAACACAACACGTGGTGAGACGACAACAAAACCTACACACGTTTTAAAGCAAATAAAGCGCCCAGGATAAATCCACCTTGTTCTAGCCAGCGCAGTTTGTCCAGTCAAACAAACACAGCGACCTACAATACATCAGTGTAACTAACATTTGGTCTGATCTGTCGGCGGTGTGGTTACACAGGTTGTTTTCGTGCAGCGTTTTCCTGTCTTCATGAACACAAACAACGGGATGACACTGATTTGACTGTGTAACTGAACGGTCGCTGACAACTCCGGTAAATAATCTGTTCTCACAGGATTGTCAGCGATAAACACTGATACATCCTGTTCTTGTGGTTAACCCTGAAATCACCGCACTCGACATCACCGTCCCGTTAAATAACTGTCCTGTGAAATGTATTTTTTTTAAGTAGAGCAGCTGTTACCTGACTCTCTTGGTCTTCAGCTTTAAAACCTCTGAGTGCTCCGCTTTCCTTTGTGCCGTTTCCCTCAGACCGGCTCCGCTTTGTATTTAAGCCTGGAAACCAGAAGCAGCCAGTTTTTCCGTGGCCGCTGCCTCCTCATTAATAATATATGAGCTGTGATCTGACGACAAAGACCAGCCCACTGACTGATGGTAAATAAGCCTACTGCGTAACACACACACGCACAGCAGAGACTGTAGCCTATAGTGTAGTAGTACACGGTCTATGACTCATATGCACAAACACACTGTGTACAACATTACACCTAATCAGTCAAAGGAAAAATAAACAAATACATCATCTAAATAAGGAAGCGATTGTAGTAGAACAGAGGCAGTAACATGGCAATAATATTATTATTAATAATAATAGTAGTAGTAGTAGTAGTAGTAGTAGTAGTTGCGGTAGTAGTAGTAGTAGTAGTAGTAGTTGCGGTAGTAGTAGTAGTAGTAGTAGTAGTAGTAGTAGTAATCACAGTAGCCAGGAGTGGTAGATGTTGGAGTCAGCAACAGAAAGTATTGAATTCAGTGTTGTTGATAACTAATAGTGATACATGTATATGTCTCCATCAGCTTTATTCAAAAAACGTTCAAAGGTGAAAATCAGGGGAAAGATAATGTAAAAAGGAAAATAAAGATCTTTGTTACTATAGGCAGCTTGTGAAAGTGGAGCTGTTTTAACCATTTTTTAGTGTTGTAGTAACACCTGGTTAATCCGTAATGACATATCATCATTTATAGATTATATTTTTAATAAGAATCTAAATCTGCAAAAAGTAAATTAAGTGAGATAAATATAAATAGTCACCATTTGTAAAATAATAATAATAAAAGAAAAAAATACACGTGACACTTTGTTTGGCCTAAGTTGACTCCTGCTTAGAGTAAAACCTTTTTTTTATCAACATGTTATTAACACGTATACCTTGATGAGTGCTGACATTTGTCTTATAATTATAATGTGTAGCAGAGGTTTTGATTGGTGCAGTCACAACTGTGGCCATGAGGTCATGTCACTTTTAAAACTGCCTTAACCAGCAATCCTCATGATTATCTTGATAAAGCTAAAGCTCTTTTGGATTTGATAAGACTTTTATCGAATGGTTATTAAACACCAATCAAAATGCTTGCAAACAGTGTCACAGTCAACCTTACCGAAGCATAAAGCTATTTGTAGCACTGTGGGTCAACCAAAATGCAGACATTTATGCTTAATGAGATACACAACTAAAATTTATGACACATGCAGTATTGACTATTTACTGTATGATGACACAAAATAGCAGGAACTGTAAGACAGAGGGAAACAGAAAAGTACTAGTGTGCAAAAATAAATAATTATTATTAAAAAATTATTATTATTAAAACTATAGACTGAGGGTCTAGTTTTAAATAAAAATAATACATCTAAAACAATAACAGTAATACAATAATTATTATTTTATTATTACATAACAATAATACAACAATAATTGTCATATTTTAGTATTAGTGTTATTATTATATAAAATATGATAATAGATGAATTAGACTAGTTTTAACCTATTTTTTGGATAATTTGTTTAATCAAACACTGAATTATTTTCATTTCAATTCAATGTAATTAAATTCAATTCTATTATTTATATAGCACCAAATCCAATAAAAGTCATTTCAAACGGCATTACAATGTAATGTTTAAGACCTTACAGAATATAACAATACAACTATATGAAATTATATGGAAAAAGCCAACAAATCCTGTTTGAGCAATAACTGGCAACAGTGGAGAGGAAAAACTTCCTTTAATGGAGACAGCAAAACCAGGCTCAGGGTGGGCGGCCATCTGCCTTCACCGGTTGGGGAGAATGGAAAGAAAGAGACAAAAGAACAACAGAAGCAGCAACAAAACACTGGGCAGTTTGGATGGACCAGCAACTGCACACCCAGAATATACAGTTTCAAGGCTGAGGATACCTGCTGAAAGGTACAAAGAGATAGAAGGACAAAGAGGAATGGCACAACTATGGGAGAGGGAAGCCACACTTTATGACTTATCATCTCTGGCATATCAGAGAGGAGAGGAGCTCAGTGTGTCGAGGGAGGTCCCCCATCAGCCTAAATCAATTAAGCAGCTTAACTAAGAGATGGTTCAGAGTCATCTGAACCAGCTGTGACTATAAGGTTTATTAAAAAGGAGTTTCAAGTTTTAAGCCTGGTCTTAGAAGTAGAGAGGGTGTCTGCCTCCTGAACTGAGAGTTGGTTCCACAGGAGAAGCTGGATAGAAAAAGACTCTGCCTCCCACTCTATATTTGGAAAGTCTAGGAAACACAAGTAGACCTGTATATTGAGAGGGATCACTATGTTAATTTTATGACTGAAAATTAACATTAATGTACAGATTTTTATTTCTGAAATTTTATTTCACTATGTTAAAGTAAATATC
>OMLM01020651.1:5544-29074 GCA_900302695.1 Helostoma temminkii | reverse complement strand
CGGTTTCTCTCCAGTGTGAACACGTTTGTGGATTTTTAGACAACCTAATGTAGTGAAAGCTCCCCCGCACTGATCGCAGCTGTAAGGTTTCTCTCCAGTATGGGTACGGTAATGGGTTTTTAGAGCATTTCCTGTGGTGAAAGCTGCCTCACACTGATTGCAGCTGTATGGTTTCTCTCCTGTATGCACACGTTTATGGTTTTTTAGATTACCTATTGTTGTGAAAGCTTTGCCACATTCATCACAGCTGTACGGTTTCTCTCCAGTATGTATGCGTTTATGGTTTTTCAGTTGCTCATCTCTAGTGAAGGCTGCTCCACATTGGTCACAGCTGTATGGTTTCTCACCAGTATGTATGCGTTTATGGATTTTTAGATGATCGTGTCTAGTGAAAGCTGTCCCACAAAGGTTGCAGATGTATGGTTTCTCTCCAGTATGTAAACGTTTATGATTTATTAAAGTAGCTAATTTGGTGAAAGCTCTACCGCACTGGTCACAGATGTGTGGCTTTGTTCCTGTATGAAGTTGTTGATGGGTTTTTAGGTTACTAGACTGAGTGAATGTTTTCCCACACTTATCGCAGGTGTACGGCCTTATTCCTGTATGAATTTGTTGATGGATTTTCAGGTAACCTGACTGAATGAATGTTTTCCCACAATGGTCACAGCTGAAAGGCCTTACACCTGTGTGTATTTGTTGATGGGCTTTTAGGTAACGTGATTGAGTGAATCTTTTCCCACACTGGTCACAGGTGTACACCGTTGCTCCTGTATGAATTTGTTGATGGGTTTTGAGGTTACTTGCATGAGTGAATGTTTTTCCACACTCATCACAGGTGTACGGTTTCTCTCTGGTGTGAACTTTCTGATGGCGCTTTAGGTCAGAGCGTCTGGAGAAGGCTTTGTCACATAGCTGACAACGGTGACATTTGGGTCTCTTTGAGTTGGTCTGTTTCTAAAGTGAGAAACAGAAAGAAAAAGTAAATTAGATCTCATAGTGCTTACTTTTGCCCATTTTACTGTGTAGTAAATTTATTTTGAAAAGGAGAAAATGTTTCTACACATTTAAACACATGCACATTTTTTAAATCTCAAACCACCCTTATGTGGTAAAACTAAAAACATCGTTGGTAGGTCCACCTACAGCAAATTAATAATTCTGGAAGCAACTGTTTGTACAGTCTCAATTTCAGGACACCCAAGCACTTGCGCATCAGTTCTCACACATTTCACATCAGATGAAACAGTACTATACACTCACTTCCCACTTTATTAAGTACACCTGTAAAAGCCAAAGCAATCCAGTACAGCAGCTCTCCTGCGAATTCTACATTAACAAAGTTATAATTTCTCAGTTTCTAAGTTAGAACTGTCTGAAAGGTAATACTTCAGTTAAATGTTTATTATTTGAGTCATAGTGGGAGGTAGAACCATACTGAAGTGCATTATTGTGCGTTTCATTTATAATAATTATGACGTTTCAGTAATTTCAGTTCTAACTTTAAAACAGAGATTATAACTTTATAACTTTTTTAAGGTCTGTTACATGGTTTCCATTTTACCTGGTCTGGTTTTGACCTACTATCATCTAGATATACCCACTGCTCATACCAAGCTATTATGTGGTTATTACAATGTTATGACTGTAAAACCTTTATTGCAATGCAATAACTTTACTATCCAACCATTAGATCCTCTCATATCTGGTAATTACCAGGGTATTAACCCTACTCACTTCCTTGCTACTATCCTTGTATTATGCCACTATGACACTGCTTTATTTAAAATACTGACCAAACCTACTATGCCAGGAAAGATAATATGGAAAATGAATATGTATCACATTTATGTCATGATCCCATGGAAACACAAAAAGAATGTTCTATAAGAAAAATAAACAATAAAAAAATTTGCCTTGAGCATGAGGTGCAGCAACAGATGCAGTTCGTCATCAGTGGAAATCTGGCGTAGTCCCTCAGCACATCCTGCTGCGTGAAACAGACAAAACGGCCCCAAGCGACGCAACAGGAGATAATTCAGAAAAGCTACATTTTTCGCAAATATATTGTGACGAAGTTCAATGATCTTGGTTCGAGCAGAAACTGAAGCACAGTGAGTTTAAAGTTCCTTTTAAAGTTCTTTCAACAAAAAGAAAAAGATGATTGCTAGGAATGTTTAACATGTTATTCAATGTAAGTTACAAGGACAATTGCAAACACAAAAATTGCAAACGGTGTGTCAAGAGGTTGCAAAAAATGGATAGCAGAAACTTGCATTCACTCTAGAAACCTAGGTTGGAAATCTGTTTCCTCCTCTATTTCTGGCTTATTTTGGAAGCATGGTTCACAGATTTTAACTAAGTAGAGACAGAAGAGACTCCATCACTTTTTTTTAACTTGTAGATGTAAACTTCAGTATTACGAGAGAGACGTGCAGACAGTGCTTCTTTTCGCAGGGCACTGACTGAATAAATAACTTATCTAGATGACTAAAGGATACCATGTGTTTGATTCTGTTTTAGTCAACAGTATTGCTCCTTGTAAGGATTTGGCAGATGGAACATCACACTGGGTTTATGACTCTTCAGAGAATTAGCAACTCTCAAACTGACATTATAATTTCCATGACATGACATAACCTAGCTGCTTTTAAAATATAAAGTGAGCTAAGCAAGTATTCAGACTCCACTCATGTGACAGCCTACTATTGCTCAAATACATTTTCTCATTAATCTACACTCAGTATCCCATAACAATAAGTGAAAACAGAATTTTCAAAATGTCTGTAAAATCTGAACTAAAAAAAAATGTATTCAGACCCTTTACTTAGTACTTTGTTAAAGCACATTTGACACCAATTACAACCTTGAATCTTTTTGTGCACCTTAATAAGACATAACTTGCAACTGAGGCCAAACCAGAATGTTGTTATTTGCAGTCTGAGAGTCCTGCAAGCAGGCTTTAATCTGTTTTGCACTGAGGAGGCTTCTGTCTGGCCACTCTGTCACTCTCTGATACAGTACACACCGTGGTGGAGGTTTGTGCCTTTCATATCAGGTCTATTGAATTAAATTACCCTCATGGACTACAATCAAGGTGTCGAAACAAACATACAACAAACATACACTGGGTTTCTCTCAGTATAGCTATGTTAGGTCTTGACCTTAACATGTAAAGTGCTTTGAGCAGACTGTTTTGGTAAATAAATGTGGAGAAATGTCAGTGGTGTGGAGATACTTTAAGAAAAGTGTTAGCATAACACACAGTACAACTAGTTTGCTAATGCCAGTAGCAGCAGCAGCAGCCACTACTACATCACACACTGGAGAAGTTAGAGAAAATGTCCAGAAGCAACCTGCAGGCTGTTCAAATAACAGAAGCTTTTACCAAGTATATTGTGTCACTAAAACTACCACATCCTTCATCCTCCTCAGCTGTTGGAGTCAAAGTATGTCATTCTCTGGGTGTATCTGATAAACCAGTATTGGGACACATTTATAGACCTTTATTGTGATGCACCATCCTCATCCCCACATCATTGTCCCTACACCAACCCTCTCGATTTGCTGCTCTAACAAAGCCTTGGTTTCAAGTATTTCTGAAGAGGTCATATCCTTTACCTCTCGTATAAAAGAAATTTCCAGAATTGCCTTGTTCCACCTGAGAATTATTGCTAGAATTAATAGCATCCTGAGGGCCTGAAGGTTTGCAAGTACAAAAATGTGCAGACTTTATATCACCTGCAAAAAAAACTCTAAGGGTCTGCACTGAGAAGTGAGTCTTTCAAATGAGCAAATTAGTGAACACTGTGGCTTTTGCACCTTTGCCTTCATAAATATGCAATGCGACGCATTTTTTTTCAGGGATGAGCAATATACACATAAGAGAAAATACAAATCTATATGCTGAGCACTCACAAAATGATTTTTCAAGCCAGAAAGTGACTGCAGTGGCTGCGATTGCATCTGTATTCATATTTGAATAAGGCTGGGCAGTATGATGGTATATATCAGTACAGCAGAATAAATGTCAGCTACCGTTTTTTTAAATTCTGTGCATACTGCGAAATGTAAATAGGTGGACGTGGTTAACTCATGTGCAGCATGCATGAGGCTGAGCTTGACGTGCATGGGAGACTGAGGGAAATTCTGGGAGGTTGTAAAAAACTTTAAAAAAGACAAACAAACAGATGATTTCAAAAGGAAATCCTGGGCAGGAAGAACTTGTTATCAAAAGAGGTGTGACATCTCTTGTGTGGACATGGTTCGGGTGTGCAAGGTCTGACAAAGAGCAGATAAACGTGATCTGCAAACTGTGTCATGCTAACGTACTCACTAGCAGCAGTAGCACAAGCAATCTGTTTCACCACCTTAAATGAAACATCCACAGGAGCATGGTGAAAGCCAAAGTTACAAATAAAAGAGAAAATTATCTAATAAGAACAAACAAGTTCTTTTTTTTCTTAAGTGTATGTAAAGTCCTTTTTGTACATTTTCCAGACTAACCACCTATATAAATCACTATATTGTGAAATAAAATTACTCATAGCCTGAAAAAGAATATACTGCCCTGATTGAAATGTAGGTGCAATTTGCTTGTGCACAGACGGCTGTTGTTATCTGGGAGGAGACATAGGAGAAGTTTTTGCATATCTGCATTGCATTCCTTCTAAGTAAATCCAGTGTACTGTAGCTGTTTGGGTCTCCCAAAGTGTGTTTTCATGTGTGTTCTGAAATTCTTGTTACAGAGAATGTGCTGTTACATAAGAGTGACTGACTATACACATACAGTATGTACTTACATTCATTCAGGCAAGTGACTGAAATGTTTAAATGAAAAGCCAGGCTAAAGAGAATGGTTTTAAGTTTGCATTTGACAATGGTTCTCAGATCGTTAGGCAGCACCAACACTAACTATGTTGTTTATCCTGCACTTCAGAACAAAAAATTTACTAAATCCTTTCGTAATTATCACAGTAGACTTAAATCACTCTATTAATCAACTGTCCCACCAGAGACAGTAAAACGTAAAACAGTAAATCTACTGTTTGCAAACATGAGAATGCATATAAATCCACTGCTCTGCACAGCCTTGGCAAATCAGATCACAACTTGGTGCGTCCAAGCCCTGTTAGAATAATAGTATTGTGCCTTTTTAAAAAATAAGCCCTGGATCACCAGCAACTTGAAGAAGCTGTTGAACAAGAAGCAGAAGGTCTTGGTTCTTCATGAACGGAGACAAGAAGCAGGTGAAGGTGAGGCTGAGGGAGAGTACGGACACTTACAGGAGGCGAACCAACTCCAGCAAAACAAGTTTAGAAAGTTTAGAAAAACAGAAATTAGTTATTATTGCTAACTGATCCTATGTCCTCCTCTCTACTGTTGACGTGGTTCAGTGCTGAGCAGGTAACCTACACCTGCAGAGGGAGGAGCTAATTAGAGAGTGGAGGGCTGCTGCAGACACGTTGGGTGAAATGGTTGATGGACTCTGTACTATGAGTGTGAAAACTGATTTGGAAAACCGACTGTTAATGTGAATATTCAAGTTGTTCAGTTCTTGTGACCATGATCACAGTATGTTGGGTTTTGACTGGTTGAAGTTGAACACGGTGTCAGTAGGTGCAGCTGAGAATAAGTTTAAGTTTAGTTCGTCACCATGATGAAGCTTCCTGCAGCGATTAGTGCCCCACCCACTGACCAGCAGTCTTAGTGTAAGTTATAGTCTTCCTGTGTGGTGTGTGGATTACCATGAAACTAAGGAATTTAATACAAAAGATAAAAAGAATGTTATTATGACAAGACACTCATATAAGAAGTGATACTGTGGCGTAATGATTCAGGAGGCTGTTGCAAGGTGTGAATGTCAAGTGGAAATAAATGTGGTGCATAATAATATGAAGCTGTAAAGACCCTGTAATAGTTTATGTGACCGCTCTGCTGATGAATTTCTGCCGTTAAAGTGTTACTGTGTCGGGTGGTGTCAGCTCACCTATGATGAGATCAACCACAGACATTAGCCCTACTTGATCTACACTGTGCATTATCTCTGTCATTCAGTGTTTGGAGAATATTTCTTCTCTCTGTCCTTCTTCCATTTTGTCCTCCAACAGTTTTTACCGTAGGAGCTCCATTATGTGTTGCGGTGGTCTGTCAGACTTTTTCATGCCCACTCCCTAGTCCGTGTAATGTCCGTATGAGTCTGGGTGTGGACACAGCCACTAATTCTCAGGGTAATCACTGCGAGACTGTGGGTGTTTCCTGTTAGTAGATCCGTTCAGCACAACTTCATTTAATATATGAAATATTTATCATGCTTTCTGCCGTTTCATCGCGGTTCTCTCCTTTATTCTATCAGGTTTCGTTAATCCAATATCCTGATTATGGATCCTGATTGATCATCTGTATCTGTTTTTAGAGGACCTATAAACTATAACTATACCTATAACTATTTTCATTGTTCATTAAGTTGTAAAAAGATTTTAAACATCCAGCACTTGATTACGGGACTGAAATATGATTCCTGATAAGTGGAAGCATCTATACTAGATTAAACTAGTTTAAGTAGGACGTGAGCCGGTTTAGAGCAGAACCTGACAGACCAACACAAGTCTGAAAGTCTTTAATCAAGATCAACAGTGCCAAATGCAACAGAACTAAGACAGGACTGTGACAAAGTGAGCCAGAGGTTTATGGTTGAACTGTCATTTCTCATGTTGGCTGAAAAACTGAGCACTACTTTACTTTATATTTATATGTGGAATGAAATTCTTCCAAAGATTGGGAAGCCGCAACAACTGCTTTACCTGGACAAACTTCCCACCTGTTTGTCTCCATCTACCTGTGCTCAGCCCCAAAACACGGACAGGTACAGCGAATGTCAGGTTCAGGGATCAGTTCAAAGTCTGCGCTGGTCGACAGTTACACATTCAGTCTCTCTCTGTGCTACTTCCCTTAAATACTGACTAGGAATAACCACAGATACACATGATGATTCTGCCCTCTCGGCTTTTGTCCATTGGTGGTGATGCGTCAACTCGACCGCCATGTTTGATCAGGGAATCCGAGCCTTTAAATTAATGTTGGTGTACGAAGGTTTATGTGGAATGAGATTTTCATATGTTGCTGATCTCACAGCAGATTTTCCAGCAGTTAGTTTTGTTAGAAAGGCCAAAAATGACACACACCACTTGGTTCAATCAAAATATGGATTCTTTATATCCACACGCCAATCTGTTGTAGACATTATATGGCCTACAGTGTCTATAGGATCGACTGACGGGCTGCAGATGGAAAGCATTGAGACTGTGCATGGTCCCTGATAAATAAACTAATATCTAATCATATAAACAATAAGTACAAGAGCCACAGCTTTGTATTACCTGTCAGGTAACGTCAGCTTAAAAGGATTGTTTATTTATAGTCCTCACTATTCACATCACTAATCTTACCAGGGACTTTAGAAAATAATATTTCATCGTCTTTGTTCTGAAACTAATGAAACTTTCTAAAAATTGTCTCCAAACATTAATACAAATGCATATTAAGACTGAAAGAGTCCAACAGGAGGTTGGAGCTGAATTCCTCTTGCATTTGTTATGACAAGGCATCAGAGGAAACACTTGGGTTCTACTTTCAGATAGGAGGTCGGGCTCTATTCTCAGTTGACCCAGTCAACATTGTTAGAGGTTCTCTGAAACCTTTGCTTTCTAAGATAAACACATGACCATGGCAGATGAGGTACATGACTGTTACTTCCAGCTGGAAGCTAATAGGAGGTTGTAGCTCAGCCTGCTCAGCCTACAGCTGTTGCTTATGAAAATAAACAGGACCTGCAGAGGCACATGGGGCCCCAGGACATCAGTGAGACCCAGCACATGTTATACATTATGTTGACACAGTCATACTGTACAAGTGTACTACTTTTCAGCTGCGGGTTGACCCATTTTGAAGATTAGTGTAGATTAGATATGGATTGCTTGGTTTTCTGAGGCGGTTGTTGTGACCAGCACAGGATGGAGGATGAGTCAGTAACGGTTCTCTCTTATAACCCACAGACGGTTTGACTGTCCTGACACAGGGAAACAATCTGGCACCTGTAGGGAGCTGCCAGCAGCCTCACTGAGGTTCTGCCATTTACACTACATCACTGCAGCTATACTCTGTTCTGCGCATGTCCCAGACTTTTTACACATTTCTCAGTTTAAAGACCGGAACGCGGACTTTGGACCGTTTTTACCAGATCTCAGACCCTCCAGACTCTTTAGTCTCTTAATGAACCTTTTACCGGTGAACTAATCAGAACTCACCTGTTGATGTGTGGAAGTAGCAGGGTCTCTGCTCTGGTGGTCCTGGTCCTCCTGGTCCTGGTCCTCCTTCTCTTGGTCCTGTTCGATGAAATCCGGCTCCTGTTTTTCCTCCTTTAACTCGCTCTTGATGTGCTCGCTGTGGACAAAATCCGGGTCCTGGTTCTCCTCCTTTATTTCGGTTTTCAACTGATTCTGAGGGATAAAATCCTGGCCCTGGTTCTGCTCCTGCATTCCGTCCTGGTCGCTAAAACCAGGTTCGAGTTTTTCCTCCTTCATCTGGCCCTGAAAGTGGTCGTTGTGGACAAAATCCGGGTCCTGGTTCTCCTCCTTTATTTCGGTTTTCAAGTAATCCTGATCGACATAATCCGAGTCCTGGTCCTCCTCTTTTATTTCGATTTTGAAGTGGTCTATGTGGGTAAAATCCAAGTCCTGGTTCTCCTCCATTATTCTGGTTTTGTGGTTCCGGTCGATGAAATCCAGCAGCGCTCAGTTTTCTTTGTCCTCGCTTGTTCTCGCGATGTTGAGTCTCGCGGTAACTAGAAGCTCTTTAGTCTCCGCCCCTTAGTTACCGTTGCTGAGGTCTGAGAAAATGGCTGCCTCCACATAACCTCTGGTGGATGTTAAACTATTATTTATAACTAATAAAATCAAATATGACAATAAATAGGTATACCACTTTAGATTTAGGTGGTTAACTGATGGTGAAGTGTGATCTGATCTAACACATTTATCAAGCTTTAGTGAATCAGTGATTCACTGATTTGTCCAGCAGATGTCCTCATTTCTACTGTATTTAATAAAGCAAAGCATTTTCAACACAGCTGCTTCATGTTGACTCACATTATTTGCACTAAAACACTGCAAACACTGTAAAATACCTTGAGATAAGATTTGTTGTGATTTGGCAGTAAACAAATAATCTGAATTTAGTCACATTCTTTAGTTTTTTTCTTTCACATATTTAAAATCTTGTGAGTTATTCATATTATGGGTTGCAAGGTTCACATTTATATCACATCTCCATCATTATGTCTATAATGTCTTCACCAAATACTAGGCAGACGTAAAGAAGTAATTCTAACTTCAGAGAGTGCAGCATATAGCTGTAATTTCTGTTATTTATATAAGTTATTTCAGTGTCTTTTAGAATACAACAACATGAAGACATTTATTCAGTCAAACCCAGAGATCGGTATTACATTCATTTTTATTGTTGTTCAAAAAACATGTAAATGGTCCTTTAATATCAATCAAACATACAACAAAATGTATTAAAATATTTTTGTAATAGTAAGACATTATAAAGAACTGTAATCTCCCAACAGTCAATACAAATGAACATGAAAGAACGGTAGATTTAGTTTTCCAATGTTTTAGTTTTCCCATTTTTGATGTTGGAACCATGTAAGCATTGTGAACCTGCCACTAATTCCATGCAAACTTAAAAAATAATTGAGTAATTGAGAATCCTTAATAAAAATAAACACCTAATTCAGTAAATGGGATTAGGTTGTTTTAGTATTTCAGTGTTTCACATATTTAATCAAACATCTATTAAACATGGAAAACGTGAATCATTGAAAAAATTGTCTCTGGATCTGATCAGTACTAGTTCAGTCTCCTATGTTTATATGTCATAGCGGGTGTGTTTTGTAGGAAACTTGTGTGATTAGTAGATATTATTAAGATATAACTTCTGGTAATGAAGGAAGCTACATTTACACAGACACATGCTGTGGATGGAGGTGAACAGGCAACGCTCAGGACTTTCACACCAGCTGAGAGAGTTTGTTTCCATGTTCTGTCATAAGCTCCACAGCTTTTCTCCACTAAGATATAATAATAATAATAAAACTCTTTTCTTTTTACACAGTGTGTGTGTAAATACAGTGAGACTGGCCTAGACTTGATTTGTAAAGTTATTAAATCATGAATTATGTTAAGTCTCACATGGACACAGTTCACTGTTCACAGGATCCTCCACATCTAACCAGGTCAAGGAGCAACACAACCTCCACTGTGAGTCAGTCAGTGCGTTAACATGGACCTTAGAACGCCGATGTTCTGGCAAAACTCGATTACATGTGGAATGAGTGTCGTTCATTTAATATACTTTAGATTCAGTTTTAATCACAGTAAAAGTAGCCTTCTATGGACATTTCATTTTGGAGTAGATGTGAAAACAGGAGCATGCTTTTCCAAAAACCACTGGTTCCTAAACCATACTGGTGCTGAAATATGGAGAAAGGTTGATGTTCAGATGTTTCCTGTGATTTGGCAGAAAGCTCTGTAAGTATGTGAACAATGGCACGAATACAGCAAGTTTACCCTTAGTCTAACAGCTACTGGATTATTAAAGATTAGTAGTATGTCAGTACTATATTAGTGAAGACTATACTAAAAACTATAGAGAGAGCGAGACCTTTTATTTTCATTTATAGCTATTTGTTTTACTTGCATCGGTGTCTCACCTTCAATCAGCACATAATAATGAACTGAACTAAAACAGTGAATCTGATCATTACTGTGTGGACATTGTGTCAGAGTTTGCAGTAGATTCAACTACTGCAAACAGTAAAAGGCGTTCTAGTGTAACACATGCCATCCTCTGGCACAAATGACAAGCATTTGCAGTAAAAGTGACCAACTGATGCATCAGACAGTGACACTTTTAATATCTACATATGTAGAGACTCCTACAGTGCCCTCCACTAATATTGGCACCCCTGGTAAACATGAGCAAATAAAATGCAAGTAAAAATGTCTTTATTGTTTAACCTTTTGTTCATTGCTAAAATATTTACAAAAAACTCTGCTTTCATTGACAGTCTTTTCCTATAATGGCTGAAGAGGTTGAATAATACATGACAAGAGATCTGAGACCATTACTCCATACAGAATCGCTCCAGATCCCTCAGATTACATGCCGGTGGTGTGGAAAATTATATATATTGTTGTGTAAGAAGTTAGAGATTAGTGGCTTAATGTTTTATGTGATAGTGTGGAGACCCTTCTCTACCCTTCTCCTGTGTTTAATTAAGTGTGATCCTCTTTGGAGGGTCATGCTAAGTTAAAAGTGTTAAAGTGACCACCACCTGAAGGATTTACTGTTATCTTGCTCATGCTGCATATATTAAACCTGAGATGAATCATCACGCTGATGTTTTGGTTCTTAAATTCTTCTGAGAACACATTTCTGTGACAGTGGACTCTCCTCTTTAGTTCACCCCACAGGTTTTCTAAGGAATTCAAGTCAGGGGACTGGGATGGCCAGGGGAAGACTTTGTCCTGTTGGAAGATCCAAACATGGCCCATTTTAAGCTTTCTGGTAGAGGCAATCAGGTGTTTACTATTTGTTGATATTTGATAGAGTCCATGATGTTATGTCTCCTAACAGATCCAACCCAGATCCCCTGGCAGTAAAACAGATCCAAAATATTAAAGACCAACCATCATATTTAACTGTGGACAGGTAGCTTTGAGGTAGCTGCCTCTCTTGTGCACTTGTGGTGTTTATTGCCAAAAAGCTCTGTTTTGGTTTCATCTGACCATAGAACCAGATCCCATTTGTTCCAGTCAAGTTCCAATAGTGTCTGGCAAACTGAAGATGCTTGAGTTTGTTTCTGGATGAAAGTAGAGGCGTTTTTCTTTTAACCCTTAAAACACTTGTGGTGATGAAGGTGATGTTGGATTGTAGGTTTGGAGACTTTCTGACCACAAGACCCAACTAACTTCTGCAGCTCTCCAGCTGTGATTGTTGGAGATTTTTTAGCCACTCGAACCATCCTCCTAACAGTGTGTTGGGACAAGACAGACACACATCCTCATCCAGGTTCGTTTATAACTCTTCTAGCTGACTGGAATTTCTTAATTATTGCCCTAATGGAGGAAATGGTCATTTTCAGTGTTGTTATTTTCTTATAACCATTTTCATTTTGTGAAGCTCAACAACCTTTTGCCACACTCACAACTATCTTCTTTGGTTTTACCCATTGTGATGAATGGCTAAGGAAGTTTGGGCTATGTATATCTATACTCTTTTGAAACAGGAAGTCATGGTTGACAATTTACTGTTCCTAGTCAACCAGGTGTACTAAAAAAATGGGAATATGCTTTAAAAATATATGTTGCTCTTGTGAATTCATACAGGTGCTAGTAATTGTGGCACATGTGCATTAAATTTTTTCATTTATTAACTGCTGTACTGAGAGAGCAGAGGTTTTTGTAAACATTTTGAGCAAAAGATCATAAGGTTAGAAAAAAACAATTTTTACAGCCTTCTTTGCTCATATGTACCAAGGGTGTCACCTGAAAGAGTCAGAGTTCTAAGATTCATGGGAGTTTGTAATATTTGAACATTTCATATTTAATTTTTATAGAGAACATTGTGACAAAAGTAAGGTTTTATAAGTATATGTGCCATAGGAATGAAAGATAACAAAGAAAGTAGCTTGCATGTACTAATTGGCCTGAAAGGTTTAAATATTGAATATGTTCGACAGCGTGAATAGTTAGAAGTGCTTGTTACACAGCAAACCCACCATTTATATTTGTTTACACAGCTACCATTAGGGTATTTTTGAGAACACTGTCATTCTTTTGTCAAATGTAGATATATATTCTGTCAGCATTTTTCAAAAGACAGAGGGCCGGTAAGAAGTGCATTCTACCCTTAATATGGTGGTATTCTACCACTCAAAGGTTACACATAGAAATGACCATATTTCTGAAAGAAAAGCAAATACATTACAGTGAGAGGTGTTTGGGTGTATGTGGAAATGATGTAAATGACGTTATTGTTTACATGGTGCACGGATCTTGTACAGTCTTATGGCAGTGGGCACAAAATACAAACTGAAGCATACTGTCTTTGGTGGAATCAATCTGCTGCTAAATGAGCGAGTGAGATGGATTCTCTAGGATAGCACTGATCTTACCCACCATCTTCCTCTCTGCCACACCCTCCAGACTGTTCAGTTCCAGTCCTGCTGCAGATTCAGTCTGTTGCCCATACCAGCCTAAATGCCACTACCCCACCATACAACCACAAAGAACAGAGCACTTGAAGTAGGTGGGGCTGGGTGGTGTTGGAGGCACTTGAGAAGTCAAAGAACGTGGCTCTCACACTACTACCCTGCTTCTCCAAGTGGCAGTATGCTCTGTGCAACAGAAAAATCATGGCATCCTTAAATCCTGACAGACAAACTGAAGGTTTGTCTCTTTTATTGTCATTGTGACATGTGACATCTATAGGTGTGAAGTCTTCAAAAGTACTGGCAGGGTTTTTTGGGAATAGGGAAAATACAGTAAGGTTTCCGTAAGTCATGCCAAACAGACACAGTCATGTTGGAAAAAAAAAGGACATTCCCCAAACTGCTGACACAAAAAGTGCTTGGTGCGCTGAAGCGTTAAAATTGCCATTCACTGGAGATAAAACAGCCTTTTTACATTATCCATTTAGGTGTGGTCACATACTTTTGTCCATATAGTGTATGTTGTGATGGGGATCATGGTAAAGGTGTTGTCTATAGATCTTTTCATGAAAAACATGAACTTTGTGTGTGCAAACAGTGGTAGTGAAACGTTTCCACCTAACAGAAAAAAAAATTCAGTTGCCATGAAACTACGCCAACCATTACATTTATATATGAATACAATATATGTGCTAACAGTTGTTAAGTTTGTTTTGGTTCTGTAGAGATAAATGCATAATGGAATAAGGCAACATCTGAACACTGCTGTTAGAAGGAGGAAAATTGGTGGAAGAAAACAGTGCATCTTTTAAGCAGCACATATCGAAGTATATGGGTGTATTATTCACTGTAATAACATTCAGCCTTTTTTTCTCTAATTAAAAAGCAAAAATTATTTTGACTGATGTTAATTTAAAAATGTCACAAAGCATGTGAAACAGTTGAGGAAGCTCAGATGGGGCTTCAGCCTGTTGTAGAGATAATGCTAATTTTGTATTATTATATAATTATGTAATTTGTTATATTTCACAACAATACAAGATTTTACAAATTTTATAATTTTCCTGTAGCCAATAATGAACATTGCTATCAATGTCTATGAGGTATAACACATTTTAAAGACATGAGATAACAAGTGTCCTGCTCTTGTGTAGCGCTCGAAATTGTTCAGTTTAATGTGATGTTTGTTTAAATCACATAGTTTAAAAACCCAACCTCAACTCCAAAACACACAAATTCACACTTTCTCTCCAGTGTGAACATGTTGGTGAGCTATTAAGCTACTGTGTTGAGAAAAAGCGTTTCCACTTTGAGCACACCTGTATGGTTTCTCACCAGTATGCACTGTTTATGGATTTTTAAATGACAGTGTCTAGTGAACCCTGCTTCACATTGATCACAGCTAAATGGTTTCTTTCCAGTATGAGTACATTTATGAACTTTTAGGTCACCTACTCTGGTGAAAGCTGTCTCACATTGATCACAGTTGTATTTTTTTCTCTCCCATATGAGCACGTTTGTGGGATTTTAGATCACCTAATCTGGCAAAAGCTGTCCCACATTGATCACAACTGTATGGTTTCTCTCCAGTATGAACACGTTTATGAATTTTTTGACTAGCTAATGTGGTGAAAGCTGCCCCACACTGATCACAGCTGTATGGTTTCTCCCCAGTATGTACACGTTTATGTATTTTTAAATGTTCAAATCTAGTGAATGCTGCTCCACATTGATCACAGCTGTATGGTTTCTCACCAGTATGTACGCGTTTATGGTTTTTTAGATGCTCATCTCTAATGAATGCTGCCCCACACTGATCACAGCTGTACGGTTTGTCTCCAGTATGGACGCGTTCATGGTTTTTTAGATACTCGCGTCTAGTGAATGCTACCCCACACTGGTCACAGATGTACGGTTTCTCTCCAGTATGTACACGTTTATGGATTTTTAGATGATTGTATCTAGTGAATGCTGCCCCACATTGATCACAGCAATGCGGTTTATTTCCAGTGTGAACACGTTTATGGTGTTTTAGATTACCTAATGTGGTGAAAGCTGCCTCACATTGCTCGCACCTGTAGGGTTTTTCTCCAGTATGTACAAGTTTATGAACTTTTAGATAATCATATCTAGCGAATGCTTCCCCACATAGGTCACAGCTGTAGGGCTTCTCTCCAGTATGTACACGTTTATGTACTTTTAGATGACTTAATGTGGTGAAAGCAGCTGCACACTGGTCACAGATGTACGGCCTTGTTCCTGTATGAACTTGTTTATGAGTTTTTAAATTACTTGACTGAGCAAATGTTTTCCCACACTGGTCACAGGTGTATGGTTTCTCTCTGGTGTGAACTCTCTGATGAATCTTTAGGTCAGATGGTCTGGTGAAAGCTTTGTCACACTGGTGGCAATGGTGGCATTTGGGTCTCTTCGTTTTACTGTGTTTCTAAAGTGACAAACAGAAAGACAAACAAGTTAAATCTCACGGTAACCTTTCTAAAGCTATATACAATTACGTTGTATAATATTCCTACCCCTTTGCCTTTAAAACATTTTTTTCCATATATTTACACACAATAACTCATAATGACAACATTTAAGCATGCATATTTAATAAAACTCAAAAATAAACATAGGCATATAAGCAAAGAAGCAAACAAATAAGCATCGCTTTTCAAACACCAGCTGAAACAAAGCTGCGTATTTACTTAAATCAAACCACTCCAGGTTATATTGTGTAGACTCAGGGAATTAGACAATAGGATTCAAAACTATAGTATTAGCTTTTTTGCTTATTTAAGCTCAGTTTGAAGGTTTCATGGTTTCTTGGTTATTACTGAAAAACTAACATGTTTTCCAGCAATTACTGTAGATCTCAGTGTTTTGTCTTCCACATCATTACCCACAGACATAGTATTAACTATATCTACCCACTGCTCATACCAACCTGTCGTCTGTTAATACTAATCACAATAATATTACTTTATTTAAAATTATTTAAAATTTAAATAGTAAGCTACTTATTATTAATTATTACATCTTACCTAGTTATTACCAGGGTATTACCATAATTATTTCCTTGCTATTACCCGATTATTAACATACTGCGCCATTACCCTTTTAATTCTAAGCTGTAGAGTGCTATCAATGCCAATGGTTACAACCTGTGTCTTACTAGGACAAAAATATGGCAAAAATGTTTTTTCATTACTAATGTTAATGCACACTAAAATATAGAAAATGATAATGTATCACAAATGTAACTTCAATGCTTCTCACATGAACACTGTTTTTAAACCAATAAAAATGTAAACGAAACAAAGTTCTACAAGAAATATTAATAAAATTAGGCTTGTTAAAAAGAAAACTAAGGGAATACTGACTTACATACATGGATATTTTGGCTTAAGCTTACTGTGCATTAACATTAAGCTTGTTTGTTTCTAGTGTAGTAGAATGTTTTCAATATGTTTCTTTGAATACTTTAATATTTCATACACTCATGATGGTAAAATAAGGGCTGAACCCATTAAAAAGCCCAAATGTGTATAAAAAACAAAATATAGAGATATACTCTAAAACTGTCACAGTCGTAAAAATACTGCAATTACCAACTCTTCATTCAGGGATTTTAGTAAATTATAGACCAATATCCAATCTGCCTTTTATTTCTAAAATCCTTGAAAAAGTAGTTGCAATTATGTGACCACCTAGGCGAGAATAACCTGTATGAATTATCCAGTCAGGACTTAGAGTACATCATAGTACAGAAGCAGCTCAAAATTAAGTATGATCTTCTTTTAGTACAAAGGTGTATCCACCTCTCTCCCACTGCTACAGCATGTTCAGATCATCATATTTTAGTCTATTAGATCATGTTAGACAGGCAGCTATAGTTTTATACTGTCCATACCTTTGTATTGTATGTAACTCTGCCTATGACACCAGCTGACCTGAGTTCTGTACATGTTCAGGAGAAGTGAGGCGCCTGTTTATGAAGTTGTACACTCAGTGAGTACTTGTCTTCCCCAACATAGGTGCACTTTGGCCTCCCACTGTTTTTTCTGTACTACATGTTTCTGGAAACAATAGTGTACACATTTAATACAATCTGTAATTTTTTGTCTACATCTTGCAGAGAATAAGCTAATATTCTCTAGACAAGTTTCTAAGAAGGGTTATTTGTAGTTCTAGCAAAAACAATGTTATTCTTTTAGGGCTAAACTACTGGGGTAACTTCAAAAGTGGGGTAGTCATCATCATGCTGTATGAAGAGTTCCAGAGGAAGAATAAGAAACTTAATTTGTAATTGGAAAAGCCAAAATTTGAACATCATCGTTACATGCATTCTCAAAAAGGACAGTTAAAAATAAAGTTGTGTTATAACCTGGATGGAGTTTGTGTTAAATCAGAACACAAAACCATATTTCGTGTAAGAAGTGCCTTTATTTTGGTACATATACAGATGTGTAGAAGGGTATCATTCCCTTTAGTACATTCATTTTATTTTCCCTAAATAATAATTTTAATACATCATTCATTCAGAATGTTACCAAGGACTTAAAACAATGGACAGAGCTGAATGTGACCTAAAAGTAAGAATACAGTCTCTGAGCTAATGCTAATTTTTAGTGTAATTAGTTACGCTACATTTCACCTACACATAATATATTAACGAATATGTTATTTGCTGTATTTCCCAGATTAATGACACATTTAAAGATTAATGACATGAGAAAACCCCAGTCACAGTTCTAAAAAGGTCTGTTGTTCTGCATTTGTTGGTTTATAAAGCATACGTTCACATTGTGTCTCCAGCGTGAACATGTTGGTGGGCTATTAACTTACTGTTTTGAAAAAAGGTTTTTCCACACTGATCACACCAATAGGGTCTCTCTCCAGTGTGAACACGTTTATGAATTTTTAGATGATCGTATCTAGCAAACGCTGCCTCACATTCATCACAGTTGTATGGTTTCTCTCCAGTATGAACACGTTTATGAATTTTCAGATTAGTTGACGTGGTGAAAGCCGCCCCACACTGGTCACAGTTGTAGGGTTTTTCCCCAGTATGTATGCGCTGATGGATTTTTAGAGCATTTAATTTGGTGAAAGCTGACCCACATTGGTCGCAGGTATATGGTTTTTCTCCAGTATGTATACGTTTATGGATTTTTAGATAATCGTATCTACTGAATGCTGCCCCACACTGATCACAGCTGTGTGGTTTCTCTCCAGTATGTACACGTTTATGATTTTTTAAAGTACGTAATGTTGCAAAAGATCCCCCACATTGGTCACAGGTATACGGCTTTTCTCCGGTATGAATCTGTAGATGGGCTCTTAGGTGACTTGACCGAGTGAATTTTTTCCCACACTGGTCACAGGCATATGGCCTTGCGCCCGTATGAAGTGTTTGATGGGTTTTCAGGTGACTTGACTGAGTGAATGATTTCCCACACTGGTCACAGGTGTATGGTTTCTCTTCGGTGTGAACTCTCTGATGAATCTTTAGCTCTGATCGCCTGGTGAAGGCTTTGTCACACAGCTGACAATGGTGACATTTGGGTCTCTTTGTGTCGCTCTGTGGTGACAAAAAGACAGAGAAAAGAAAGTTAGACCTCACAGTGGAGTGATCTGTCTAAAAGGTATATACTGTTGCTTTATATAGTATTCACGCACTGTTTTGCACATTTTATTGTTTATTTACTGAATATATACAGGATTTATTTCGAAAGTAAGCAGTCAGTTCATAGAAACAGTTCTGTTTCTTAGTTAAAAATTACATTTCAAGTTATTCAAGATTTTTGATGATAGCCCAAGTTTAGTAGTAGCTAGAAATTAAGATATACACAGATCTCAGAATTTCTATCTCTTGAATAGTCTGGTTGATGTTCACCCGTCGGGTTTCAAATGTGGTCATTCCACTAAAATGGCCTTCCTGACAGTTGTGAGATCACTTCAGGCTGCAAATGCTGAAGCTCAGTCATCGGTTTAATTTTACTCAATCTGTCTGCAGCATTTGACACTGTCACCCACCAGATCCTTCTGTCTGCACTGGGTATCTCTGGCACAGTAGTCAGCTGGGTAACGTCCTACCAACAAGGGCGAACCTTCAAGGTATGCTGGCAGGGACAAGTATTAAACTCATTCACTCTCCACAGGTGTACCACAAGGCTCTATCCTTGGTCCTCTTATTCATCTAGACCACATCCCTAGATTCTACCATCCACTCACACAGCTTCTCATACCGTTTCTATAACGACAATGCACAACTCTTTCTGTCCTTTCCTACAACACATCAGCATCAACTTAGGAACTTCACAACATCTCCACAAGTTCTGCCAGAAACGTAGGTGTCATCATTGACAACCAACTAAGCCTTTCAGATCACATCTCCTGCATTTCTCATCATGCAGATATTTCCTCTATAATATCAGAAAGATCAGACCCTACCTTTCAGAATATAATAACCAGCTCCTTGTGCAGGCACCAGTTGTAGCCCGCCTTAACTACTGCAACAACCTGCTAATGGGACTCCCATTATCTGCAACCAAGCCTTTACAGATTATCTGAAATACAGCAGCATGTCTCATTTTTGATCAGCCGAAATGCTCACGTCACTCCTTTGCTCATCTCACTACATTGGCTTTTAGTGGCTGCCTGCATCAGATTCAAAGCTCTGACACTTTCCTACAGAGTAATCAACTTTGCCTTTGTACCTTAATAAGCTCATCCAGGTCTGAAATCCCTCTCGCACGTTACGCTTGGCCAACAAATGCCCCTTGGAGGTCCCAGCACCAAACCGCAAAAGATCCTAGGAAAAGCTCTTCCGTACAATCAATGGTGGAATGACCTACCAAAGTCTGCATGCTCAGCTACCTCACTCATAAAACTGTTGAAAGCAGGAACACAGGAAGCTTTGGAAAAATTCTAACATTACTAAATAAACCTCCTTTGCACTATTCAAGAAACATTGTTTCTTGTAGCACTTTACTTGACCATATTGTTTGCAAACCTTCACAACAACAGCAGTGACAAATTTATAACAATGTCCATGAACAATGATAAAAAGGCCTTGTGCTCCTGTGAAGGATAATTTTTAAAATATAATGCACTTAAGGGCAGTAATACATGGGCAGACCACAGCTACAGTTGTCTAAGGTAATTAGTCACTACACCTGTCTTTTGTTCAAAATGCAAGCATGCTGTAGAAGTAAAGTCAAGAGCATACTTTCAATCTGTGAAAGGTGGTTATCTGTTCATTTGGCCATATCACTGTTCAAATTAGAAATTAGTTTATTAAATGTGTGTGTGTATATATAGTGCTTTGGTGAGAAGGTGGACCCGTTTTATGATGATTTTACTTATTTACCCTAAAAATTTTTAAAACCTTAAAGACTCCAGTGTTTTCACTGGTCCTAGCACCTGTTTTATATGTTTTTTTGCTAATTTTGCAAATTTCAGACATGCATTGACTGTGCTTAAATCCAATTCATGTCAAATACAACAGATTATGGTCACAGGTTAAGTTCCTGATGGAGAGATTAGAACACCTCTGGAGTAGGATGGAGTGACTTGAATAAGTTGGCGTATTACTTAAGGATGTCACAAGATGTGTCACATACGATTCTGAAATTGCACCTGAACCTCTGTTGCTGTCATGGATTGTGATTTCTCCAGCACTGACAAGTTCAGCAAATAATCTTGCAAGTGCAGTCCAACAAATGGTAACTAACAACACTAGCGACAAGAGATGGTGCAGAAAAACAGGTCTGAATTGACCTCTGCGGGTTGTAAGTAAAAAAATCATGTGGAACTTTTTTTGCATGATTGTTTGATTAGGATGATCAGGTACAAGCTATGGACTAAGGCAAAAGCTGTTCTACAAATTATGTCTCAGAGCTTTTGAAACAAAAAAAAAAGAAATACCTTAAATGAAATTCTATCAAACTCAAGTTCCCCTTAATTTTCCCCTTAACTGCTCAATTGGAAGCTGCAAATTGGATGCCAACTCCGGCCTAATGATTTACTCTGAGATTACTCATGTACAATGAAACCAAGAGGCACCAAAACATCTTTACATTTCAAGACCAATATAAAGATCTGAACACAAACTCTGAAGCGTTTTAACTTTTTCCAGATTTGATCCAACAGACAACAGACAGAATGAAAAGATGAAACATGGACCCGCAAGACTTGTCCTTGTGTCTTTATTCTTTTTATGAGGCAATTTTAAAGATTAACTCAGCAACACTGACCTGATAGTCTGTGGAACCAGCAGGGTCATTGCTATCGTGGTCCATGTCCTGTTTCCCCTCCTGGATTCTGTGTTTGTTGTTGTCCTGGTTGATGAAACTAGCACAGTGCTATTCCTCCATTATCTCATCTTAAGAGTAGTTGTTGTGGACAAAAGCTGAGTCCTTGTTCTCCTCCTTGATTTCATTTCTGTGGTGATTCTGATACATGAAGTCATGGTCCTGGTTCTCCTCTTTCACTTTTGGTCTTTTAGGATGAAATCTAAGTACTAGACCTAGGTAGGTCTCCTCCTTTATGCCAGTGTTGTTGTGGCCATCTGGCTACATTTGCCAAGTCTTTGTCCTTTAAGCTCTGTCTCTTTAGTTACCTTTGCAAAGGTGTGAAAACAGGGGTCCTTGATTTCATACACTGTGACATTTATTCACAATGTGAATGAGTCGTAATAAATGAAACTAGGAAGGCGTTATAACTGCATTCACCTTTCATCAATCAGTTTAAATTGAATAAAATTAAATGGATACCACAGTAATAAAAATGCCACATACATTTTAATACATATTAAACTATTTATTTCCAGTTAAATAAATAAATCATAATAATCATTAACTCTACCCTCTACACTCCTCCTGTTGTGCGCTAAGATTAGTTTTCCTGCTGTGGCTGTGACTCCTCCACTGTCTGTGTTCAGTGTGTGGTGGCAGCAGCAGCCTGAATAAGGGTGAACGAGCCAAAGCAACCAATACTTTATCCCGTTGTTTATTCCTGTAAAATTATATTGTGACTTAAGTTAATTTTAACTTTCACACACAATCACATTAACCTTGTTTTCCCAAAATAGAGTTTAGTAGCGTGAGTAAAGTTTAATGTTTGAATTCACTCTATGATGATAATGCTGATTACATTGCATTGAGTCTGCATGCTGCAACCATCTTCTTCAAATCCCACCAGAGATTTTCTGTGGAGTTCAAGACAGATGACTGTGACTGACCACTGAACCTTCCAGGACGTCTTCTGCAGCCAAGCCTTAACGGATTTTGTATGCTTGGGATTATTGTCTTGTTGGAAGGTCCAGTAATACCCAACGTTTCAGTTTCCTCACAGACCGAATGAGGTTTTCTTTTATGATTGATATCCCGATACTTGAATGAATCCATCTTGCCTTCCACATGCTACAGGTTTCCAGTGCCAGGAAGGAAAGCAGGCCCAGAGCATGACCATAACACCACCATGCTTCACTGTAGGCAGGGTGTTCTTTTTTAGTATACTGAAGTCAAATGTTACTGACATTTTGTGAGAATCTGAAGTGTCATCATGACAATGCTTAAAATGTAAGACTGAAAAAACCTTGGCCCTTCCCCTGACAGAAAATCCTGGAATCCTTGGCAGAACATTATCCACCAGGGAAAAAAACATCCATATAGTCTGGGGATGAGAACAGGGTGCACACTGGGTAGGTGAAAAATCACAACCACAATAAGCAGGGTGGATCTACACCTTGCTTTTTGTCATGGGATACAAGCCGACTAATCCCAAAGACACAGCTCACAGGAGAAGTCAGCAAGGGTGATGACAAGACAGCGAATAAAAGAGTGATAACTAAGTATAAGTGAACTACTAAACAGCTTGGCATCATCAAGTGAAAGAGGTCTCACTCACTATTAAGCGCACGTCACATAGAAACTGTAGAACACCTGCGTGTCAACACACTGAGACTCTTTGGAAAGTGTGGAAAAGTATTTAAGAAACTACAGAGATTGTGTTTTATTCTGCCGCTGAGGATCCCTGTTTCACTATGCTCCTACCTTCAGGTGTTAGTATCACATTTCAGAAAATACCAAGCAGCAGAACTTATTAACCAAGCAGAAAGGAGTCATGTGAAGAGTCAAAACATAGACCTGAAGGAGAAGAGATAGTTTTTTATCACTGGTTTGAGGCAAATCGATGTGCAGACCACGCTCCGCTGTAGTGACCCCGACCATGAGGAAAAAAAGTGAC